>CAIGQW010053392.1:280493-294129 GCA_903798125.1 Danio choprae
CTCTCTCTCTCTCTCTCTCTCTCTCTCTCTCTGGACCTTTGACCTGCGAGGTAACATAAGCTCAAGTTTTCTCCACCGCGTCGATCATGGATCAGTGTTGATAACCGCGCTTTATAGACTGTAACTTGCTCACTCATCGGTGAATAATGCCAGAGCCGCGCTGACCATTAGAGCCAATCACAGCCCTTTCTGTTGAGCACAATGACCGATCACAGGGTGTTGTTCTGTGCATGTACTCGAGTTTTGTTTGATGAAGTGAAGTAAAATCTAAAATTGTGTGTGAAAGCATTGTCAATACACCGTGTCATGAAATCAATAGGAAAAATGTAACACAATCTAAATGTAAAGGTTTTTTATATATATATATATATATATATATATATATATATATATATATTATGAGATACATATAAGATTTTATATGTATTTTATTTAAAATACTGTACTTATTTTCTTAATTTGTATATATAAACCAATAATAAACCAATACATCGAAAATAATGCAGCTATGGTAAGGATGCAGATGAGAAGTTCCATTTTGCTGTCGAATTAAATTGACAAAAGTGAACTTGTATAAATAAAATACATATTAAATGCAAATGAATCGTCTGGTTTAATGTATAGAAATAACGTTAGTGAAAAGAAGAGGTTAAAATAAAGGTGAAATAATGTTGAATCTTCGTTCAGTGTAACAGCTGGATGTATGAAAATACAACAACAGACTCATTCTGCCCTGTACTGTCATATTTAAACGTAAATTTAATCGCCTTAAACTGCTGACAAATGGCTAAAAGTTACAGGTTTGTAGGAGGACAGTGGCAACGTATAAAGAACATATACTATTTTTCATAACATTTACTGCTCTTTATAAGTTATACAGTTCAAATGTATCTGAAATAAATAGTTTTGAGCCCCGGCTGGGTCAGTTGGCGTTTCTGTGTGGAGTTTGCATGTTCTCCCCGTGTTGGCGTGGGTTTCCTCCGGGTGCTCCGGTTTCCCCCACAAGTCCAAAGACATGCAGTATAGGTGAATTGGGTAGGCTAAATTGTCCGTAGTGTATGTGTGTGAATGAGTGTGTAGGGATGTTTCCCAGTGATGGGTTGCAGCTGGAAGGGCATCCACTGCGTAAATCATATGCTGGATAAGTTGGCAGTTCATTCCGCTGTGGCGACCCCAGATTAATAAAGGGACTAAGCCGAAAAGAAAATGAATGAATAAATAGTTTTGCTGCCACTTTTGAGGATTTTAATGTGACCTTTACGAGTAAATATATTCATTTAATTCCCAACAAATCTTACTGACAGCAAACTTTCTCAGCCGGCAGTTACTTTGACACACTTAAAGGAAAAAAGACTGTGAAGAGCACTGAAAATGTCCTTGTCTACTGTTGCAGGAGGACGAGGAGACGTCAGAGTTCGCTCTGGATGGACTGAAGCAGGTCATGGCTGTGAAGAGTCGCTCAGTCTTGCCGTACCTGGTTCCCAAGGTGAGCTAGAACAGTAATGCCTTTTATTCATAGCCAGTGTTCTTGACACCCAAGCTCTTTGATGGATGCTTTTAAAAAATGTACCACCAGGAAGAATTTTAGGTTGTTAATCACAAAACTGGAAAATTATATTAAATGTTTTTATTTATTTATTTATTTATTTATTTATTTATTTATTTATTTATTTATTCTTTCACTTGTTTGTTTGTGTGTTTATTTATATTTGTATTTATATTTATAGTTTTATTTATTTGTATTTATTTATTCATTTATTTGTGTTTATTTATAATTTTAGTATTAATCACTATTAATCACATCCAAAATAAAAGCTTTGACATATATATATATATATATATATCTGTGTGTGTGTGTGTGTGTTATATGTGTGTGTATTATATATATTCATTATGTATATGGGATACACACATACATGGAAACAACTATACAAAACAAATTTGTTACATAGATATTTTAATTTAAATATAATTTGGTCATTTGCATATATATTTTATGTGTGCGTGTGTGTGTGTGTGCGCGTGTGTGTGTGTATTTTGGATGTGATTAATCACAATTTGTTTTTGCCCAGCACATACAGTAGTTTATTTATTTGTTTATTTATTATTTTATTTCTTTCATTATTATTATTATTTTTTTATTTATATAATTTTTTATTTATATTGAATTTTTATTTAGAGATACATTTATAGCTTTATTCATTCATTTTGTATCATTGCGATATAAAGTTATTATTATTATGCAATAATATTTTATCTATATTAATCTTGCCATATATCCTGACAGCCATGAGTTGCTGATATGTCCATAAATAAACTCAAACTCTTAATCAGTTCACATTCTTCACATTAATGTTATATTCATGCATTTTATTAAAAATGAGCAATACAGCTCAATTCTATTTTTGTCTGCAGTTTGCATCAGATATTCAGGATGATCTCTGAGTGTTTGTCTCACGCTGACACTAGAATGTTCCTCACACTTGTTATATTTGGACTGTGGTGTTATTTTGAGGGTTTATTTGTGTCCTGTGCAGCTGACGGCTCCTCCGGTGAACACGCGTGTGCTGGCGTTTCTGTCTGCGGTGGCGGGAGATGCTTTGACGCGGCACCTCGGCGTCATTCTGCCCGCTCTGCTCTCCTCTCTCAAAGACAAGCTGGGCTCAGAAGAGAGTCTGCAGGTGACTAACAGCTGTCAATCATTCATTTCTGATGCTCTCCAGTCATTTAGCTGAATCAAAACCTACCAAACAAACTCGATTTCTTTTTTGCGTTGACTTGGATAGTATAAAATATTAGCATACTGTTTGAAATGGTTGGAATTAATAATAGGAATATCAGTGTTTTAGCTACTGAAAGTTTTCATGAATTGGAGAGTATTAATTATTATGATGTATAATAATAAGTGTATCACCTTTCATCAAAGTTGTGCTAAAACTATGTTAGTTTGGACAATTTGAAACTTTTGATCCCCTATAAATCTGTTTTATTTCAGCTATATTTAGTAACACTTTATTTTAAGGTGCCTTTGATACACATTTACCATTTCTTTACTGTAGTAATTAAAATCAATTATGCGTAATTGCATGCAACTAACCCTAAACCTAGCCCACAATCTAACGTAACCATATAGTAAGTACATTTTGTTTATGAATATTCCGCATTACAATCAATTACAAGCACACCTTAAAATAAACTAGTGTAACCCTATATTTCAGTTCACTACAAACAATTATCGGTAGTTTTAGTACTCCAGCTTGAACTTATTTTTATATCAGCTGTAATACGTTTCTTATTATATTTTAAATGTAATATTACAGTTAAATTTTTATTTATGGAAAAAAAACAACATTATTTTGGTATTTGAACTAACTTATTTGAACAGCTAGTGGGATAGATTGTTTGCTCAAGTACTAAATAAAAACATAATTAATTAAAAAAGCATACAAATAAATATTTATGGGGAAAAAATGCCATTTAAAATAGAAATGTCCTTTGTTTAGTACTTACACTTATCATTGCCAGTGCAAAATTCCTAATGTAAGGAACTGCGTTCCAGTTAGCAGTTGTTGTTTTATTTTAATAGAATCAGAATTAGTCTTAATACTTTAGCTTCATTGAAGCTATTAGCCAAGGCAGCATTTCTACTTTTAAGCACTAAAATGACTAAATCTAAAACTTAAATATTAAAATTAGTAATAAAAGAAATTTAAAATCATAACTAATACTAAAAATTGATGATGATGACAAAACTAGATGATGTGCATACATGTATAGGTGCTGGTGTTTTTTTTTAAATGGTTGTTTCTCATGATATGTAAACAGATGACGATCAAATGAGAGCAGTCATAATTCAAAAATATAGATTATGAATTTTGAGCAAAGTAATAGTGATTAACAGTTTAATAATTATTATTGTGTTTACCTAGATCTTTCAGAAACAGAAGTGATGTCAAATCTCAATAGACTGACAGAATAAAAGTGTTTTCACTGCTGTTTAGGAACTGAGCAACTGTCAGACGGTGATTCTGTCAGTGGAGGATGAAGTGGGTCAGAGGATCATCATTGAAGATCTGCTGGAGGCGACGCGAGGAGCGGACGCTGGGCTCAGACAGGCCTCCATCACCATCCTTAACGGCTATTTCTCCCGCACACGGCTGGACTACAGCGCTCACACACGCACACTGCTGTCAGGGCTCATGCGTCTCATGAATGACCCCAACACTGAGGTGCTGAGCCAGAGCTGGGACACCATCAACTCCATCACAAAGGTACAAAAAAGCACCTTGATTGACCCTTATATCAGAAACATTTCTTGATCATCAAATTGGCATGTAGTGATTTCTGAAAGTTAATTTGACACTGAAAGCTGGAATAAATGTATTTAGATGGAAAGAGATTTTTAACATAGTATTAGATTCACGATAGTATTATTTTTACTGTATTTTGATACTGATGAGCTTGATTCTTATTACTTGATAAAGTATGAATATGACATTTCATAAGTGAAGTTTTTAGATTTAAGATTATAAAGTGTGTGTGTGTGTGTGTGTGTGTGTGTGTGTGTGTGTGTGTGTGTGTGTGTGTGTGTGTGTGCGCAGAAACTGGACGCGGGCAGTCAGCTGTCTCTGATTGATGACCTGCACAGGGACATTCGCTGTGCTGCTGCTGAGGTCAAAGGTCAACACTTACCTGGCTTCTGCCTGCCCAAGAAGGTAAGAATCACTCAGAGAGACAAATGAAGAGCAGAGGTCAGCATATAATCAATATCGTAGCGTTCAGAATGACATGCAGCTTATATTTGAGAGAAAAATAGCCAGTTAAGCTACTACATTAGTCAGAATGTGCAGTGTTCAAAAGGGTCGCGTGTATGGTGAAGAATGGCCTCAATCAACTGTGATTTTAATTTTTGCTGCTTATTTTTTGACAAAAGATTAAAAATGCAATAATTAGTGCTGGGCAACAATTAATTTTTTTAATCGCGCTTAATCACACGGTGGTCTGTGATTAATCGCGATTAATCGCATTGTTGTTATGATTTTGAAAGAAGTGCATTAAGCACTTTCATTTGAAAAGTACCGAGTAAGTGTATGAACAAGAAAAAAACATATTCCCATAACATTTTAGCAGTTTTATATAGTATTTATAAAATATAAATATTTTTATTCTCAACTTAAATGGTGTAATCAAATTAAATTTACAACCTAATATATTTGCCTCTGCCAGTACAATCAAATTGTACCCAATTTGTAATAGAAATTAAGTTATGCTCAGATTTCAGAGGCTTGAGCATAACATTATAACAGGACAGTTGCAAGCAACAACAGCTTAGCATTCAGAAATGTAGTTTGTAACAGGTTAAAACTAAAACCTTTCATTTTATCAGGAAACATCATAACCAGTCTATTCTGTAGCAGAAAAGTGAGGTAAAATGTTTGACGACAACAACAAAGTTTTACTGTGCAGGGGACTTTAATCTGGGAAGTACATGTTTGCACTGAATTTCCTTTAGATAATCTCAGCCCCCCAAAAAATAAATAATGAATACCATAAAAATAATCATCAACTCAGCATTTACTTATTCCTCTCCACCAAGCCAGTTTTTAAGACCCACTAGATTATTTATCATCTGAAAATGTAAATGAACTCTACAAAGTAGTCTGCTAAGCATAGCTACCTCATTCACTGTTTGATCTGCTGGCCTCAACGGTGTGTGCTGCATTCAAGTGATACTGTACTTCTGACTTGAAGTACTTCGGTGATATGAAAACTCTGCTTTGTAGTAGTGACATATAACTTTAGTTTTTACAGCTTCACCATTTACTGGAAATGTCCATTTAGACTTCGCCACGTTTATCCATATTTCGGTTCGAGTAATAGCAGCAGCACCGGATGAGCTGCTCAGCATCATGCCGCGCTGTGCATATGACAGTTGGAAGTAACACACACCAGACACACATATTTGCTTGTTAGTTAATATGAAACCATTCAGATGGCGCGGCAGAAATATGAACAGTGTGCTGAGTCGTAGCTGGGTGCCGTGGACAGCCGGATTAGTGGCGCGAGTGTGCCTACCTTGACAGAAACCTATGTCTAGAATTTAAAATGCATGGCGTTGCCTAGCGCACGGTGTGTGACCCCCTTAGGCCCGCCTCAAATGCTCTCATTGGTTGAGAAGTGTGAGGATGACGTTTCCCAAGCCAATACTAATCAACCACCCAACCTCTTGTCACCTGTGGCTTCCCGGTATGTGTATTTAAAGCCAGTGAACAACGAGGTTTCAAAATATTGAAAACAAAAAAACTGCTGCCTTAATGCACGATAAAATAATTGTCGGCATTAATTAATTAATGCATTAACGCGATAATAATATGTTAATTTGACCAGCATTATCAAAATTAGAATTTTTTTTATATATACAGTTGAAGTCAGAATTATTAAACCCCCTGAATTATTAGCCCCCATGTTTGTTTTCCCCCCAATTTCTGTTTAACGGAGAGATTTTTTTAATGGAAGATTTTTTCAACACATTTCTAAACATAATAGTTTTAATAACTCATTTCTAATGACTAGGGCCAGAGAGAATCTGCGGAGAGTTTTATAAAAAAATCTGCGGATCTATGCGGAAGGATTTTAGGAGTATCGCAAACTAAAAACTTAATATACCTTATATAATATATATATAAAATAAAATAAAATAATATAAAATAATACCTTTTTAACTTTTATTTAATGTTTACAATGCAAATCCAATTAGATCCACTTATTTGGTAATCAAAGCAAGTCTCTCATATAATATATCAACTAAAAGACAGAAAATATTACTTTACAGACTGTAAAGTACATAAATCATTTGAACATTGTAATATTACTATTATTATATCACAACAATATTAGTTAAATTCATTTAAAAGCTGAATAAATATAAATTTACACAAGTAAATAAATAGACTCAATGAAAGGTAAAAATCTGCGGATTTCTGTGCATGCAGATTCCGTGTGGGCCTACTAATAACTGTTTTCTTTTACCTTTGCCATGATGACAGCACATAATATTTGACTAGATATTTTTCAAGACACTTCTATACAGCTTAAAGTGGCATTTAAAGGCTTAACTAGGTTAATTAGGTTAACCAGGTAGGTTAGGGTAATTAGGCAAGTTATTGTATAACAGTGGTTTGTCCTGCAGACAATCGAAAAAATATATAGCTTAAAGGGGGCGAATAATATTGACCTTAAAATGGTTTTAAAAAAATTAAAAACTGCTTTTATTCTAGCCGAAATAAAACAAATAAGACTTTCTCCAGAAGAAAACAATATTATCAGACATACTGTGAAAAATTCCTTGCTCTGTTAAACATCATTTGGGAAATATTAAAAAAAGAAAAATAAATTCCATAATTCTGATTTCAACTGTATAATAATTGTGCATATTTTCATAACTGGATGCCCCTCACTGAATTAAACAGACCACTACACGGTTTTTCCTGCTGTTTGTTATTTAGTAGTAACATTTAGTAGTGTTTTGCTAATTGAAATAAATCTATGGTATAAAAGGTATTGCATGGAAAACGTATTTATTATATTTATTTTCAACCATTGCAAAATGTTTACTCTCACTTTTTTGGTACCTTAACCCTTCAGTTTTTATTTATATTTATATTGAAAGTAGTATAGTATCGTTTAATTTAGTTTATTATTTAGTATTTATTTACTATCACGTTTATTCTAATACATCACATTATAAATCTTTAAAATAACACTGATTTAATCTGTTGTGTGTTTGTCCTCAGGGAGTGACCTGTATTCTCCCTGTGCTGAGGGAAGGTGTGCTGACAGGAAGTCCAGAGCAGAAAGAGGAAGCGGCTCGTGCTTTAGGAGGAGTCATTAAACTGACCTCAGCGGAGGCTCTGCGGCCGTCAGTGGTCAACATCACTGGACCGCTCATCCGAATCCTGGGAGACCGGTTTGCCTGGAACGTCAAAACCGCTCTTCTGGAGACCCTCACTCTACTGCTGGCCAAAGTCAGTGACTATTCACATTTTCTGTTCACAGACAATCATTTCCATTAGATTATGGACTCTTTATTTGATTCAGTGGATAAAAAAAGCAAACAAATACAAATAGTATTAATGTTTCTAAAAAGGATTTACAGAACACTAGATTTTTAGGTGCATGGGTACATTAAATCAAAACCCACCTCTCTCTATCAGATGCATGGAAGTAGTAGTCATGATGTAAATTAAAGCTGCAAGCAGCGATGAAAGGGACCTCGCACCTGGGCTTACCGCCACCCGGTGGCCTTAGGATGACATAGAACAGCGGACAATAATAATTTAAGCCGATATATATTAAAATACCTGAGAAAATCACAGATTTATGCCAAACTTCTTTCTGTCAGCAGGTGGCGCTATGACTGAGGCTCAATATTGGCATGTAGATGTCTTTAGGAGAGGAATCTCATCAAACCTGGGCATTTTCAGGCAGTTCAGATATTGTTTGGTTGAGTTATAAGTGCTTCCTTCTCCATGGCAAAGCATTGCACTTTCTCAGTCCGCCACGGACACGCCCCTCGGCGAAAACTCTACATCTTCTCAATTTAACGTAACAAAGTGGCTTGAAAATTGAATTGACCACCATTGAAAATTATTCATTTTATGTAAAAAAAAAATTACATTTAACATTACATTTAAATTACATTTTTCCACGCCATGTCTTTAAAATACGGAAATGAATTTTACCCCAGTATTTTCAATGGAATTTCTGTGTGAGCCTGCGGCTAATGATGGCGCCTGCATTTAAAGGGTCTTTCGTCTCTTTTTACGCTTTGACAACCAAATGAATGCTTAAGTCTATTTATTTAATTCAGTTAAATATCTGTGTGAACTTATTAAAAGGTTTTTTTATTTATTTTTGTTTTCAAATGAAGGGTCTTTGTTTTCTTCAGGTTTTGGGTGAACTGTCCCTTTAAGAGCTTAAAAAGTTCCAGTTCAAAACATTATAGACAAAAAACTATTTGTGGCTTGAAAATTGAATTGACCAGCATTATAAAAAAATGACTTATTTATTTTGTCCATCACGCCTCTGTCCTGATGCAGATGTAGAGTCTTCATTCACATTCACAATGCTTTGTTTTTTCCAGGTGGGCATCGCTCTGAAGCCCTTCCTGCCGCAGCTGCAGACCACCTTCCTGAAGGCGCTGCAGGACTCCAGTCGGGCTGTTCGGCTGCGGGCGGCGGAGGCTCTGGGGCAGCTCGTCTCCATCCACACCAAAGTAGATCCACTGTTCACTGAGCAGCTGGCGGCCATACGCAACGCTGAGGACTCTGGAGTCAGGTACACTTCTGACTGGAATACTGCTAGTTAGAGCTTTGTGCTCAAATTCTCTCTGAAATCAATTTTGAGCTTAGTTTTTAACAGGTAATGGCGCTGTAGGCTAGTTTTAACAGCACAGTGGCGCTTTAGGCTAGTTCTTAACAGCAGATGGCGCTCTAGGCTGGTTTTGAACAGCAGACTGTGCTCTAGGCTAGTTTTTAACTAGATGGCGCTTTAGGCTAGTTTTTAACAGCAGATGGCGTTCTAGACTAGTTTTTAACAGCAAACGGCGCTCTAGGCTAGTTTTGAACAGCAGACTGTGTTCTAGGTTAGTTTTTAACTAGATGGTGCTCTAGACTAGTTTTTAACAGCAGACGGCGCTCTAGACTAGTTTTAACAGCAGACGGCGCTCTAGACTAGTTTTAACAGCAGATGGTGCTCTAGGGTAGTTTTTAACAGCAGATGTCACTCTAGTATTTAACTGTAGATGACACTAGGCTAGTTTCTAACATCAGATGTTGCTCTAGGCTAGATTTGAACAGGAGATGGTGCTCTAGGCTAGTTTTTAACAGCACAGTGGCGCTTTAGGCTAGTTTTTAACAGCAGATGGTGCTCTAGGCTAGTTTTAACAGCAGATGGCGCTGTATGTTAGTTTTTAACAGCAGTTGGCGCTCTAGGCTAGTTTTAACAGCAGATGGTGCTCTAGGCTAGTTTTAACAGCAGATGGTGCACACCCAGAGTATTTTCTTTCGGGAATGAGACATATTTTGTGTTGTTGTTGCCGCTACAGGGAGACGATGATGCAGGCCCTTCGCTTCGTCATTCAGGGTGCAGGAGCCAAGGTGGACCCCTCCATCAGGAAGAACATCACCACCACACTGCTGAGCATGCTGGGACATGATGAGGTACAACTACATAGTGTGAAAAAACATCACGTGCTGTAATGCATTTACTCTTGATGATCATAATAAAATACTATTGTTTATTGTATGATATGACCATGACTGTATGATATGGAATAGATGATTATCAATATTCAAAGACGTCTATTTATCAGATTGAATGTTATTGTAAAGTTTTTTACAGACAAACTTGATCAGTATCTTTACACTTTAGACTTAAGAGTGCGAATGCATGTGTTTTTTTTGTCTTTGTAACAGTATCTAGCACAGGATGTGGTTGCTGAGTGTCTGTATCCTTACCTGTGTGTGTGTGTGTGTGCGTGTGTGTAGGATGCCACAAGAATGGCCTCTGCGGGCTGTATTGGTGAACTCTGTGCCTTTCTATCAGAAGAGGAGCTGAAGAGTGTCTTACAGCAGCACATCCTCGGTAAGAGAAACACTAGGCAAGGGAAACATTCTGATGTTGAATATTTGGGGTGGGATTGATCTGATCTGATTCCTATTCTGGGAGTCTCGTTTCGATTTCCGAAATGATTCTTCACCTAGGCTAGGATGGGAGTCGTCTTTGCTTTTAATCACGGGATTGGGATGGTACAGGATAAAATAGTTAACGGGAGCAGACGGGAGCGGGAATCAACCAATAGGAAGATGACAAAAAAATGCACCGCCATTTTTTAGTTTTCTTTTAATACGATTGCATTGTAACGCAATTTAAAAACGAACTACACGACCCAGAAGCCATCAGTGCTTTGAGAGGTGCGCGTCAGCCACGGCAAGGGGTCTGTGACTGCACGAAGGCTGCGCCAGACCATACGCG
The DNA here is from genome assembly GCA_903798125.1 of Danio choprae. Classification (NCBI taxonomy): domain Eukaryota; kingdom Metazoa; phylum Chordata; class Actinopteri; order Cypriniformes; family Danionidae; genus Danio; species Danio choprae. The sequence continues at coordinate 291,528 of CAIGQW010053392.1, forward strand.
TGCACTTGATGCAGAAGTTAAGTCAATGCAAAGACGCGATTAGACATCCTGCGGTGCTGTTCGTGTAAATGAGGCGAATCGAGCGAATGAGGCCTTCCTAAGGCACAGCTACTCTCTCAAAAACATCCATGTTTGCCATTTAGCAGAAAAACTGGAGACACCAGGCAGACAGACGCCCCTCCCATCGAATCCGCATCTATTGGGAAGTGAATTTCATGCGCGAATGAAGCGAATATGTTATGCGAATGAAGCGAGTAAACTCAAAATGTTCACGTGTCTAATTATGCTCGAATAGCGTCTGGTGTGAACGCCCCATAAGAGATGGAGTTTCAGAGCACACCCACCGGTTACATAATCATCACGGACCAATGGCAGCTTGAAGGTGTTTAGGACCAAAACGAACTCCTCCCCCAAAAAGTTTGCTTTGGTGAGAAGTTTCGAACTCAAAAAGAGCTTCATTTTGGCTGGATTTTGTTCAGAATGACGTCATTTCAGGTCTTTTTTTTTGTTTGAAGTCTTTATTTCAAGAACTGTTCATTTGTAGTTTGTTTATAACCCTTAATAAATGCATTGGGAATTATATTCGAATTGCTTTTAGCTCAGAGCCACAGAGAACTACAGTAGTTCAACATATAAAGTGGACCAAAAAAGTGTTTCAAAGTTGTCCTAAGGCAAGAATGGGTGTTGTTGAACCACTTTAAATGTAGACTACTGTAGCTTATGGTTGTCACTATACTGGAATTTGGTACCAATCGGTACTGAAATGTTAAAAACGTTCATTTCCCGCTAACATTTGAGCGCTGTTGAGCATGTTCTGAAGCAGCTGAGTAGTTTACTGAGTGTAACCACAGATACAGAGACACTGGAGCGTTTTAAAGCCGCAAAGATCAGCTGGTTTGTCTATAAACTGACATATAAGCGATCCGCTCCAGTGTCCCTGTATCTGGGGTTACACTCAGTGAACAGCGGCGAGTTCGGTGAATTGGTGACCTTCACAGCCAATCACAGTCCTTTCTGTTGAACACGTGAACACAATGACAAATCAGCGCTGTTTAAGAACGCGCTCAACAGCGCTCAAATGTTAGCGGGAAATTGACGTTTTTAAAATTTCAGTACCAATAGGTAACAAATTCTAGTATCGTGACAACCCTACTGTAGCTTTAAGAGATAGAAGTACACACTGCTTCATTAATTTACAGCACTTTCGCTTTCATTCTCAGTGCCCATCTATGGCGATTCAAGGTTTGGCTTTGAGGTGCAGCAGGAATTTGTGTACTGAAACTAATCACATACTGAACGATAAGCTGAGCACAGAACCGGGTCGCATCTTCGTAATAAGCGAATTCAGCAGCATACATGCATGCGGCGGTCAGCGCTTTGGTTTCCAGCTTGTTCCCACACCGACACAATCTGATTTGAATACAGAATCCGTTCTGAACTTTTGAGGATTAATTCATAATTGCTAGAGAAAGAATCACAATGAATCCATTTTTTTTTATCCCACACCTAATGTTGAACTGAATCTAGATCATGTTATGTAATATATGTATATGTGTGTGTGTGTGTGTGCAGCGGATGTGTCTGGCGTGGACTGGATGGTTCGTCATGGGCGTAGTTTGGCTCTGTCTATCGCAGTGAAGTCTGCTCCTGCTCAGCTGTGTGTGGATGAGTACAGCTCCTCTGTGCTGGAGGCCGTGTTGTCCAGCGCCACTGCTGACAGAGTAAGAGAACCACAAGCTTATTTTAATAAACCAAAACTCCAAGACTAGAACTATTGGTTAAAAAAAACTTAATAAATAAAAAAATGTACCAATTAAACAATGAAACTAACAATTGTCACTGAAAAGCTAGCTGAAATAAAATAATTAGCTAAACTTAATTGTTTGCAGAATTCATGATGTTTCCCAGAGATGGGTTGCAGCTGGAAGGGCATCCGCTGCGTAAAACATATGCTGGATAAGTTGGCGGTTCATTCCACTGTGGCGACCCCAGATTAATAAAGGGACTAAGCCGAAATGAAAATGAATGAATGAATAATTGTTTGCAGAATTCATAAGCAGTCATTCTGTGTCGGAAAATGTTTAGAGAAACGCCTGTAGATGGCGCCAAACACATCAGTCAAGCCATGATCATATACAAAAACGTTTCTAAAAAAAAATATGCTCTATAGTTTCAGCTTTTTTGTTAAAGAGGTAGTTTAACTACATATTCAGTATGATCTTTAATAGGAAGATGTGTTTATTCATAATTTTTACATTTATTTGCATGTTGCATTTGTGTAGTTTTGGATTCAGTGTTTGTTCAGTTCTTTTGTTTTTATTACTATAAGGTTTGCAATTAATGTTAATGTTCATTTAGGTTTAAAAAAAAAAGGTAATGTATTCTGTGCAAATGCTAAACTTTGCTCTGGTTGACGCTGGACACGTTCTACTAAACTAGAATTATTGAAACTAAATATATAAAAACTAAACAGAGATGTGTTCACAAAATAAAAACTAAACTAAAACCTACAAAACCACTAATAAAACGTACTAAAACTCAAAGGAACAGCACGTTTTAATATGGTATCAAAATAAAAGCTCATTTAAATATGCAAAACTAT
>CAIGQW010053392.1:319129-332142 GCA_903798125.1 Danio choprae
TTTAACAAACAGTCCTGTCTCTGAATCTGCATGATTGTTAACAAATGGCCTGTAAAGGCACCCGAGATGCTTTAAAAGTCTACTTTTGGCTTAATTTATTTTGTTCTTACACTTTCTTTACATCTATTATTTATTTGTTAAGATTTTTTTTTTTTTTTCAGGTTCCAATTCAAATGTGTAAATATTCTTCAAACATTCTTTGTTCTTTGAAACGGTGTACCTGAATTATATTATATTACATTCATTCATTCATTTTCCTTCGGCTTAGTCCCTATGTTCATCAGGGCTCGTCACAGCGGATTAAACCGCCAACTTATCCAGCATATGTTTTACACAGCGGATGCCCTTCCAGGTGCAACCCAGTACTGGGAAACATCCATACACACTCATTCACACGCACACTCATACAATACGGACAATTTAGTTTTTTTCAATTCACCTATAGTGCATGTGTTTAGACTGTGGGGGAAACTGGAGGAAACCCACGCCAACACAGGGAGAACATGCAAACTCCACACAAAAATGCCAACTGACCCAGCTGGGACTCGAACCAGCGACCTTCTTGCCGTGAGGTGACAGTGCTAACCACTGAGCCACCATGTTGCCCTTATTACACTAATGCTGTAAAAAATATATATATTTTATTAGTGATATAAGTTATAAAGTGGCAGTAATATCGTTTATCGCAATTAATTTGGGTGCAATATATCACCCACCAAAAATTAGATATCGTGACAACCCTACTAGTAACTTAAAACTGCTTCAGTTAAGTTGTCACAGTTGAAGTTCAGTTTATTCATTCATTCATTCATTTTCTTTTCGGCTTAGTCCCTTTATTAATCTGGGGTCGCCACAGCAGAATGAACCGCCAACTTATCCAGCATATGTTTTACACAGCGGATGCCCTTCCAGCTGCAACCCACTGGGAAACATCCATACACACCCATTCACACTCGTACACTACGGCCAATTTAGCTTACCCAATTCACCTGCACCACATGTCTTTGGACTTGTGGGGGAAACCGGAGCACCCGGAGGAAACCCACGCCAACACGGGGAGAACATGCAAACTCCACACAGAAATGCCAACTGACCCAGCCGAGGCTCGAACCAGCGACCTTCTTGCTGTGAGGCGATCGTGCTACCCACTGCGCCACCCTGAGGCCCGAAGTTCAGTTTAGTTCAGTGTAAAATAATATAACAAAAATGGTTTACATTATGTTTATGATGTAAAGTTGTCTCTTCTGTTTTGCCTAAAAAAGCTTTAAAAAGTGCAACGTTTTGCTCCTTAATGAATCAGTTTTTGAACAAATCTTTTGAGTCAGTGATTCAACCCATCCACAATGACACACACTTTTCTAAATAATGTCTTTGATCTTGTTTAACAGGAAGTTCTCTAATCAGCTTGATTTAAAACATACAGACAAAATCAAACCAAACACTTCTGAATAAAGCGGTTGTGTTTTTCTCTTTCAAAGTGATTTAGTTTTTTTTTTATTATTATTATTAAAAACATTGAACATAATGTTCCAAGATGTCTTTTATTTCTGGGTTGTGTGTGTGCCAGCGTGGTGGTTCACTAACTGAATGCTTCGCTTAAGGGAATCTGTTTGAAGTTCCTAATTAGTGCTTTAAGCTTTTATAGCCTCTGTTTGCCTGAGGATTCAACCCTCAGCATTCTGGGACTGAAGCTTTTCTTGTGTTTTTCTTTGGCTTGTAGCAAAAATAATTCATTTATGTTTATGTTGTTTGAACAGTAACAGTACATACTTGCGTTATGTTACGTGATTTTACTTCTTTTTTTATGTTATGCTGTTTTAAGTTATTTTATGTTACCTTATTTTACCTTATGTTATTTGACATTATTTTATGTTGTTATTTTATGTTATGTTATTTTACGTTACATTAAGTTATATTATTATGTTACGTTATTTTATGTTATGTAACGTTATTTTATGTTATGTAACGTTATTTTACATTGTTGCCTTATTTGAAGTTGTCACGTTATGTTACGCTACGTTATTTTACCCTATGTTATTTTATGTTACATAACATTTTTACGTTAAGTTGTTGCTTTAATTTACATTACCTTGCATTACGTTACGTTATTTTACATTGTTGCCTTATTTGAAGTTGTCGCGTTATGTTACGCTACGTTATTTTACCCTATGTTATTTGACGTTACATTACTTTATTTACTTTAAGTTGTTACATTAATTTACATTGTTACCTTGCATTACGTTGTTATTTTATGTTGTTGCCTTATTTGAAGTTGTTACGCTATGTTATTTTACTCTACGTTATTTTAAGTTATGTTATTTTACTTTATTTTATGTTGTGTTATTTTACATTATGCTATTGTTATTTTATGTTACCTTATTTTGTGTTATGCTGTTGTTTAAAGTTGTTATTTTACGTTAAGCTATGTTATGTTATTTTTACATTGTTGCCTTTTTTGAAGTTGTAACGTTATGTTACGCTATGTTATTGTACTCTACGTTATTTTAAGTTACGTTATTTTACATTACATTAAGTTATCTTATTATGTTATTTTATGATATGTAACATTAATTTACATTGTTGCCTTATTTGAAGTTGTCACGTTATGTTACGCTCCATTATTTTACCCGTTACATTACTTTATTTACGTTGTTACATTAATTTACATTGTTACCTTGCATTACGTTTTGTTATTTTAGTTTGCATTATGTTATGTTACCATGTCATGTTATCTTTTTGTTATGTTAGATTACATTACATTATTTATGTAGAAAATTATCATCCAAACAAGGTTCTACTGACTAAAGGTTACAGATTTTCACAGCCAAAACAAGAATTCAAGAACAAAACAAGATGGCCTGAATGCGGACGGTCATTATGTAGCTAACAGGGGAATGTGTGTCGCTTCATTAGTGTTTGTGTGCACATGCGTGTTTGTGTGCTGTTGATCGGTTATTAAGGCAGAACTGTGACAGGCTCGGCAATGACAGAAGGCCTTGGACTCTCAAAGAGCTCTTTGTGTGTGTGTGTGTGTGTGGAGAGACAGAAGACGGCCTGTGCTTTTAAAGTCAGAGGGCCGTTCATCTGTCCACTGTTCAATCCTGAGAGAAATGCTTGTTAATTTGAAACTCTTTAGTAGTATTAATGCAAAATACAGTTGCAAATGTAAATACAGTTGTGTTTTGTATTTCACCAATAAGTTGTCTTTGCTCAATTCTGTGTAAAGATGCATTGCAGCAGACTAAATTATGCCTGCTCTGCCCCACATCAGCCTGTTGTCAGAGTATACAGTTGTTACTTTGTAAATACATTTATGCCATCTCTAAGCACCATTAAACAGCTTACCAAGATACCAATGCTTTTATTAAAATAATTATTTGAAATGTCAATTTGGCAATGATTCCACATGCCTTTAGAGAGTCATCTCTTCCTGTTAAAATGTACATTTTATTCGACTGTCCTGCTTTTAATGTTTGTAGAAGACTTTTATTTTTTATTTTTATGACGCTTACTTACCTAAAGGATTATTTAGTGAATTTTTTTTTTATTAAATATTAATGAAAATGTGGGCAGCACGGTGGCGCAGTGGGTAGCACATTCGCCTCACTGCAAGAAGGTCGCTGTTAAGCTAAATTGTCCGTAGTGTATGAGAGTGTATGGATGTTTGGATTGAGTTGTATGGATGTTTCCCAGTGATGGGTTGCAGCTGGAAGGGCATCCGCTGCGTAAAACAAATGCTGGATAAGTTGGCGGTTCATTCCGCTGTGGCGACCCCAGATTAATAAAGGGACTAAGCCGAAATGAAATGAATGAATGAATTAATGAAAATGTCTGATGTAATGTAACTTTTTAAAATGTGTTTAAATGTTTTTATTGTGTTTCTTATTTATTTATATTATTATTAATTTTTTTTGCAGTGAAGATGATCAGTGAAGTTGACATGGCATTAAATAAAAGATACGATTGCCAATTATTACAGTGCTAATGTAACTTCTGATGAGGCATTTCTGTGTCTTTTCACATACTGCTGTTCAGAGGTTTAATAAAAGGTGGCATAAATGCATTTTGCACAGCAATTTTAATTGTATAATTGATACTGAAGGCTGAAGCGGGCCAGAGCAGACATAGTTAGACAGGCTTTTATGCAGCATTACGTCTCTTTTGATTTTGATCATGTACAGAACGACCTTAACGTAGAAATGCTCATAATCATTAAAACGTAACAGTTTGATGCAGTTGAAATATGTATATGCTTTACAACAAACTAAATGATCTTTCAATTAAATTTAATTGTACAATTTTAACCTCAATTTTGATGTTGGTTTGTTACTAAAATAATTTTGACGCATTATTTCATATTTTTGATTTTTCAATTCTCAGATATTACAGAGGAACCCATGGGGTGATAGTAGTGTATGACGTCACCAGTGCCGAGTCCTTTGTCAATGTTAAGCGATGGCTACATGAAATAAACCAGAACTGTGATGACGTCTGTCGAATATTAGGTCAGTTTGCCACTGCATACATTACACATGACATTTTATTATTATTATTATTATTATTATTATTATTATTATTATTATTATTATTATTATATTCTTCTGTCTTATAGTATTAGTTCATTTTAAGTGCACTTAAATACGTCATAGTTAATCATTAGTTTTTAGTGACATGAAGTGTACCACATAAATTAGTAGAATTGATTTAAAGTCAATCCAGTGTTGAATTATTATGCATTCATTTTTCTCTAAACCCTCTGCTATCATCTTCTTTCTTCAGTGGGCAATAAAAATGATGATCCAAACTCTAAGGTGGTGGAGACGAATGATGCGCAGAAGTTTGCAGAACAGATGGGCATCAGTCTGTTTGAGACGAGTGCAAAAGAAAATGTCAATGTGGAGGAGGTGAGTTCTGCAGGGCTCGGTCTTGGGGCCATTCAGATTGTGTGTGAATTGCCTAAAACTCACTAAAATCACTAAAGAGCACTGATTCCTGGCCTGGAAAATCATTGAAATGTATTTTTACTCTACATTTGACGACACAACAGATTACTCATGCACATCCATAGTTGCCAAGCAAAACTTGACACATTGAAGCTAATGTAAGCGGTGGTTTTTTACAGTAAAGATGGCTCATCCAGTTACATTTTAAAGACCGATGTGTTGTATACATTTTTCATCTTTATTCAAATAAGTGTTGGATAGTGTATTAGTAAAAAAAAGTCCATGTTTGGGTTTGTTCTTTTTATATCTATACTTTATGGTATAGTAATACTAAGCACAATATTTCCAAATATCAGCATGGGAGTACTCACAAATGTGATATGGATATTATATTTTTTCTATAGTGTTTTTTACAATGTAGATTGTGTCAAAGCAGGAAAATCCATATCACATTTGTGATTACTCTCACATGCTGATATTTGGAAACATTTTGCGTAGTATTACTGAATATATAAAGTTTATATATAATATGAATATATATAATATATATATATATAAAGTTTAGATTATATATAAGTTTAGAATATATATAAAGTTAGATATAAAAAGAACAAACCTAAACATGAATTTATTTTTTAATGCAACTTAATTTTTACCAAACGACAAGATTACTCATGCACATCCCTAGTTGCCAAGCAAAACTTGACACATTGAAGTGAGGTGAGTTCTGCAGGGCTCTGTCTTGGGGCCATTCGGATTATGCGCGAATTGCTTAAAACTCACTTAAATCACAAACAGCACAGCTTCTTTCAGGCCTGGAAAAATCATTGAAATGTATTTTTACTCTACACTTGACGGCACGACAAATTACTCATGCACATCCATAGTTGCCAAGCAAAAACTTGACACATTGAACTTTTTCTTTTTTTAATGGTAAAGATGGCTCATCCAGTTCTGATGTATTGTGTGAATTGTTAATCTTTATTCAAATCAATGTTGGATGGTGTATTAACACGCATGTTCACGTGTTTGTGGTCTTTGTGTAGATGTTTAACTGCATCACAGAGTTGGTGCTCCGGGCAAAGAAAGAGTCTGTGGCCAAACAGCAGCAGCAGCAGCAGAACGATGTGATTAAACTCAAGCAGAATAGCAAACGGAAGAAGAAATGCTGCTAGTGGACGAACAGACGGCAGACTGTGATCGTCTCAGTTAAGATTTCACACAAACACAGTGCGGACAAAATGCAGTCCTTTCTGGACCGAGACAAACCACAAAAAGACTTCTTTTAAAAAAAAAAAAAAAAGAAACATGTACAGATTTTATCAGAGTCGAGGAGTTTTATGTGGGATTCGTGATATTTAATAAAGATCCTCCTTCTTTATTGAAGGACCAGCAAGCTGACGTGATCGCCAAACTGTGCAGGTTTCTGTATGCTTTCAGAATTACTGTACAGTGATATATATATATATATATATATCTTTATTATCCACCATCTCAGGAGGGATTTTTATTTTCATCTTCATTTTGCTTCTTTTTCATTCTCTCTTTTTTGTGGATTGTCAGTTTTTTTTCTGCAAGAACAATTTGGGCAATGAAATACAATGAACATTCACTCACTGAGCGAGGCCGATGCCAACAACTTTGTGTTTTAGATATTAATCAGTGATTTTATCAGTGTATCTCAGACAAAAAACATACTCAAATTATGTTAAATTCTATTTTGCATGAAGAAAATGAAGGCGATGTTTAAGAGCAACACCTTAAGAACTAAAGTGATGTGTGTAAAGTGTTTATACAGTTGAAGTCTGAATTATTAGCCCCCCTGTGTGTGTGCGTGCATGTGTGTATGTATGTATGTATTCCCAAATTTGTTTAAGGGAAAGATGGCAACATACATTCAACACATTTCTAAACATAAGTTTTAATAACTGATTTCTTTTATCTTTGACATGATGACAGCAGGGGCGTAGATTTAGCCTGGATGGACTCGTCCCCACCAATATCCACCAACTACTGAAGTGTCCGCACCAATAATTTAATTCACTTAAAACAAATTGAGCTGTCAATATTAACCTAGACGTGAAGAAAGGGTTAAATCATCTTCTCTTCTCTAGTCTTATCGCCCCCAAACACTTATGAACATTGTGATTGGTTGTGCTTTTCCCTGCTGTCATGTGAGAGGCTGTAGCTGCGTTCAGATGTAACAGCGCCAAAACTGCACAGGGGAATTTCCTGCGCAAGAATAAGGTGTGTGACACACACAAGTGAGGCTTAATTAGGCAAGTTAGAATAGGGAAAATCATTGTACAACGATGGTTTGTTCTGTAGACAATGTAAACAAATATTGCTTAAGGGGGCTAATAATATTGACCTTAAAATGGTTTAAAAACATTAAAAACTGCTTTTATTCTAGCCAAAATAAAGCAAATAAGACTTTCTCCAGAAGAAAAAATATTATAGGAAATACTGTGGAAAAAATTCTTGCTTTGTTAAACATAATTTGGGAAATATTTGTAAAAGAAATTCACAGGAGGGCGAATCATTTAGACTGTATATACCTATAGTATTTGTAAAACTTGTTTAAGAAAATGATTGTACTACAGTCATTTAGAGATGTGGTACGTTAAAAACGACTACCACAGTGAGGAGAACTTAATGAGAAATAAAACATCTGGATGTGTTACAGTAACGAGCATTAGATCGAATCATTATCATGAAGATGGTCTTAAAACGGGCCTCATTTGTTCATGCAAAATGGTTTCATTTAGTCCTTTAGATTTACCACTGAATGTGGTTTTTTTTTTTGTTTGTTTTTGTTTTTAACATGAGATTCAGTGCATTAGTTTGGGCTTCGTGATCTGGATTAATGTCTTCAGGACCGACGGCGAGTGTTTTTGACCTTCACAGACGTCTTCAGGCTTGTTTTTCTGCTTTTTTCTTTTTCTTTTTTCTTCTTCCACATCAAGAGGACGAATGCGGATGATACTGCCATAATTTCGGATGGTGATGTTATGACAGAAACCTCTCTTTACTTCAGTGTTGCCATACAGTCGTGTTCACCGAGTCGCATTCACTTGAAGCCAAGATTTGGTCTCCTGGATCTCATGGAAGGCCACGTTGTGCCATACATATATGAGACTGTAACACATTGTTATGAGTCCTGTATGAAGCACTCAAGTCTCCACATTTAAAGGATTAGTTCACTTTCGGATTTAAAGTTACCTGATAATTTACTCACACCCTTGTCATACAAAAAGTTCATTTCTTTCTATCTTCTGTAAAAAGGATTTTTCTAGGAAAGCACACAGACGTTCACATAATAGAGGGGCATCAGTGTGCATTAAAAAAATAATAATAATACAGGGTTCTACACAATGGATTCGTGTTTGGAGAACATGAATGAATTAAGTTAACGTAACAAATTTAAGTGGATTGAACAATTAAACAATTAAGTTTCCAAAAATAGTCTCCAGAATTGTGTCGTTTCAGGTCATTTTGAATATGTAGTTTGCACAAGCAGCAAAAATCCTTCTTTTCTGATTGTGTTTAAGGTGAGTAAAAATGAAATATCAATGTGGGGGAAGTGAGTTCTGCAGGGCTCGGTCTTGGGGCCATTTGGATTGTGTGTTAATTGCCAAAAACTCACAAAAATCACAAAAGAGCACTGTTTTCATGCCTAGAGAACACACTGCAATGTATTTTTTGTCTGCACCAGAATATGTAATTTCTTATCCATTGAGTAGTGAACAGTCAATTCATAGTGGAGCTATTGGTTATTTACATAAAGAAGAAAAGGCTAAGATGTACTTTTGTTTACTTTTTATTTGCCGGCAGCTAGCTCTCTGCAACTCTCACATGGTCGATCAGTATCTGGATGGAGACCACATGGTAAAGCTAGGTTGCTGCTGGAAGTGGTGTTAGTGAGACCAGCAGGGGGCGCTCAACCTGCGGTCTATGTGGGTCCTAATGCCCCAGTATATTGATGGGGACTCTATACTGCTCAGTGAGCGCCGTCTTTCAGATGAGACGTTAAACTCAGGTCCTGCCTCTCTGTAGTCGTTAAAAATCCCAGGATGTACTTTGAAAAAGAGTAGGGGTTTAACCCAGGCCAAATCTTTCCAAAAATCTAATTCATTTTATTAAACTATTAGAATGACCATATTTTATCCATAACCTACAGAAGAAAAAAATACTAGTTAATAGTTACATAAAAAACAAGCAAATAAAAAGCCATCAGCCTTCCGTTAAAAAAAAAAAAAATCATAATTTAATTATTATTATTATTATTATTATTATTATTATTATTATTATTATTTTGCTACCCCTGGGGTGATTGTTATATTAAAGCAACAGCACATCAGTTTAATGGCACCAGGTTAAACTTTCTGACACCTTTATGGCACTCGCGTACATTAAAAATAAATACAGGCCACAACTGAACATGGAGGATGGTCTCCAAATGGCGTTCTTCACAATTAAATGATGAATCGACTTGGGCCTATTGGTATGTGTGCGCTGTTGTGTGCAAAGTTTTTATATTTATAACCACCTCAGAAGATATTGGGGGTTGTGAGTCACTGTCATTGTTATTTTGGGGGTCACAGGCTGAAAAGTTTGGGAACCCCTGCGCTAGGTCAGACCCTTATTCTTCGTCTGTGATCATTTAAAGCTGCACTGAAACTAGAATATGCAAGGTCAAACTTCTATATGGAGAAAATCCTGCATGTTTTCCCTCAAAAACCTAGAATACTTTTTGACTGAAGGAAGAAATGAACATCTTGGATGAAAAGGGGAGAGTAAATTGAGGATTATATATCATTTATGCACAGTTGCAGAAGCTCCACTGCTAATAAGCAATGTCATGTGTTTTTATATGCGGAGAGGAGATCTGATGTTCAAGTATTTTAGCCAAAGGGCTGAAACAGACTGTTGGGTTCATTCCTAAATGGACAGATTTCTTAAATCTGCTTGTGGCTTTACTGAATGGAGTCTTAATGGCAGATGCGCAGCCTCTGCATCCCTGTATATGATCTTCCATTGGCGTTCTCTGTAGTAGTGAATCTCACAAAAACATCACCATTCAAAAGAATACGAGTTCTCATCTAATAAAATTGAGCCATTTTAGGCACATTTGTTGCATTAATGTAATGTGAATGGTAACACTTTACAATAAGGTTATATTAGTTAATGTTAGGTAATGCATTTACTAACATGAACAAAAAATAAAATACATTCAATACAGGATTTGTTCATGTTGGTTAATGAAAATACAGTTATTCATTGTTAGTTCATGTTAACTCATTCTGCATTAACTGATTTTAACAAGCATGAATTTGGATGTTAATAATGCATTAATAAATGTCGAACCATAATTAATAAATGCTGTACAAGTATTGTTCATTATTAGTTCATGTTAGTAAATTAATTAATGAAACCTTATTGCAAAGTGTGACCATGTAAATATAATTATTGCAGGGTTTGTTTGCAGAGAATAAAAAATACAAATATAGTTATATAATTATGCATTATATAATTTACTTCAAATAAAAAAAAAATGAGTAAAAATGTAGCATCTTTAACAGAGATCTGAAATTACATTTAAAGGGGTGGTCCAGAGTGTATTTTTAAGGCTTGGTTGTGTTAAGAAGATGCAAAGCAATGTGTGCTGATGCTTCATTTGAAAAAAATCACGTTATTTTTTCATATATCATACTTTGATTATATACAGCTACTCTGCTAACATAAAAAACAGCTGTCGTATTTTCTAGTTCCTCCGAAAGACCGCCCTCAAGAGGCTCTGATTGGTCAGCTAACATAACATTTGCTGTTATTCGCGAGTCTGCTCTACGTCACCAGGAAAAGCGTCACACCTCTAATCTCAAGCGCTGTGCCTGTGCTGTGTAAATACTGTCAGTCAGAGTAGCTGTTAGTATCTGAAACAGACAGAAAATGACACAGAGGAGACAGCTGAACCTCACGCCTGCTCTCTAAAATAACATCTGATAGTGTCTTTCACATATATTCAGAATAAGCATGTGTAGGTAATATGAAACGTTCACATATCTTTTGCGAGTTTGTTATTTGAGATGTAGAATGCAGGGAAAGCGGCCGTGCAGTGCTGGTGAAGATCAGGGTGTTTACAGGGGTTTGATAGATAAATATGAATTTGTAGCTAAATTGTTAACGGTGCCCGTGTTTACGTCATTGTTTACGTCCTCGCTACAACATACTGTTAATGCTAGAAACTATGCATGTAATAGATCAATTTTAACAAATACAAATACTTCCAGGTTGTGGCTTATAAACCACAGCTTCGTCTATTATGGTTGGAGCTGCTCCTTCTTTGAGGAGTTTTTAGCCGAATCCAGCACTGAACTGAGAAAGATTCTGGATGTTCTCCTTTGTCAAATGCTAGCTATATCTTTTTTATAATTCTCTGGAACATGATTAAAATTAAACTGTAAGCACTTCTGTCTTTGTGTCGTGTCCTTTGGAAGGCCAAATACAGAAACAGAAGAAGCTCTGTGGAAATAGCAGCGTTTGGACGCCATTTTTGGCTTTCTCTGCTGTAACATTGCAGCACCTCTGGCCACGCCCCTTCGCTGCACGTGGTGAATGCGCGTAACCTGAAGCGTTTATGATCTCACTAACCCAGATGTATTTTTTGTAGTCCCCAAGCATCTTACATTCAGAGCTGCTGTTTATGTTCACACAGCTACATTACACATGAAGTAAAGTTTAAAATATGATATCGTAGTGGACCACCCCTTTTAAAATAACATTTAATGACAAAATAAATAGTAGTTATATATTCCTATTTTGCAATAACAAAAGTTTATATCTAAATGAATTGCATTATATTAAAAATAATTTTACAAACAATGTTTTTGCATTAGAATCATTGCTACAAATGGTTATATAATCAAATTTATTTAGCATAAAAATAAAATTCTTTGCATTATAAATATGTAAATTAATTTCATTACCAAAATGTTACAAAAATATATATTTTATACACTTTTTTTTTTTTTGCAGAGAATTAAAAATCTGTATTCATTAGATTGAAAAATCCTTAAGTCATTACATCAAACAGTGGTTATGTTTTTCATTACAATATTTTTCTAAGTAATATAAATATCTAAGTGTGTTGCATTGTTTAAAATGCACTACATTTACTTATCTGTAAAAGAAAAAATAGCACTTTTATTTGATATAATGCAAAGAATTTAGATAATGTCATAAATATAAATGTGAATAAGCGCTAAAAGATAAAAAAATAAAAGGGCTTTGTTAAAAACATCTTATTTCTGTTGATTTTGGCTCTCTTGTGTGCTTTTGTGAGATTCACCAATAGATTCAATAGTATTAATTGAGTGAGCCGAAACCCAGCACAACCCTGCGAGACTTCTGTTCGTCATATTTGTGCAGATACAACACATGCGCACACACACACACACACACACACACACACATAAATATATAATATAAAAATATTGGCACTGTGCTGGTTGAAAACACTTCTTTCAGCTGTGGTTATATTATACACTGGAGAAAAAGAAATTGTATAATGGACGTCCCCCTTTATCAATTAAATCATTTAATAAATATTTTAAAGAATTAATATTTGACACAAGCACGTTTGTCCTTGTCTTTATTAAACGCATCATCAGGGAATTACAAGCTCTCCTCTTCGTGTTTATTGCAGGTTTGCAAGCTTTCTTCACTTATATAATCAGTTCAATTGTGCATTAGTATTTGTTTCATATTCGGACATCACAGTGCGCTCCACATGAAGACATTTGGAAGCCTTTTAAGCGTTGCATTGCTTTTCTTTATAACTTCTTGTTTTGTTTTCAAGGAATCATTTGGAAAAATAAGAATTTGATCATTATAAATACATACATCGGCTTGCACTTACTATGAGTATAAATGGCATACATTTATGGAAAGTATCAAATCTGCTTTATTTACAGGTTGACTGATGTTATTTACAACTGTACAGATAATAAATACACTTTTGTCTGCAGTCTTTGCCAGAAACTGAAGCATTTTGAAGGCAGAACATTAGCA
>CAIGQW010053392.1:332242-342758 GCA_903798125.1 Danio choprae
ATATATATAGTGAGGTTTATGTTGATATTAGGTTATAATTTTAGCAGCCATTTTTTTAAATATGGGATTTACTGCAGAGATGGAGTGGAAATACTGTACACTGGTGGTCAAACGTTTGGAAATAGTCATTTTTTATTTATTTTTGGATCAGATTTATGCTACATTAAGGCAATAGATATATACACTAGATATCGCGTACGGACCCTGAGCATGTGTCAATAGCGCCGCCACATTTGTACAGTGCTCCCAGGACAGAAGTCATTCAACCACACTAGTCAAGACTAAAGCCAATCTAAAGATGCTGGACTTTTGCGCTGCGTACGGGTGTAGTAACGAGCAAACAAAGACAACAAAGCATAAAGACATACGTTTTTATAGGTAAGATTTAATTTTTTATGTTTTTGTATGTTATGAACTTTTGTGCTAAACATGTAACGTTATTGATGATAATAATACAGTCACTGCACTGACCATAAGGCAAAGTAACACCAACTTGCACTAAATTCTAGGCTTATGCTAGTTTTGTTGAATAAAATCAGCAAACAATGTAAATGAAATATGACAACAAGACGCTGTAGTGCCAGAAACCTGTATTATTGTCGGCTAAGTGAAGTAACGGCTAGTTTTTGAAGTAACTTATAATGGTGCCTGATAACATAACAGCGCCTGCGCCTCAATGTGCATACTGTCCACCCTGAATTACTGAATATTACAAATGTTATATACCATTTAGATCAGAAAGGTGGATGCGCACATTGAGACGCAGTGATATCGATGATTTACATGAATCGTTTATAGATTCATTCACAAACGAATCGCTCCCTCCGTTAGAAATTTAACGGAGGGAGATAATACATTTCCATGCACACAAACACACGCCCTTTGTCTGCAATGCCCGTGCGGTCACTTATCCATCGATTATAGAAAAGTGATGCAAAATTATAACTTTAGTCATTTAAACAAATATTTGCATACCGACCACCGGGAAAACTCCCGATCATAGATATGTTTATATATCTATGGCTGTGGATAGCCAGTCCTCCACTGCACCTTGGTCCCACATTCATTTCAAAGGAGCGCTACCCTGTACTAAAATGGCGGCTCTATTGACGCATTCCTTCCAATAGACAACAACAGCGTAGGCGACATCTAATGTAAATATCTATGCATTAGGGCTACATTAAATTATATTAATAATTAGTATATTTAAAGATGGATTTTCAGCATTGTTACTCATTTTTACAGTCTTTAGGGTCACATGATCATTCTAATATGATAACCATACAGTGCTTTGCTATCGGTAACTTTGAAGACATTGAATATTTCTGTGATGCGCTTTTTAGTAGCACCTTATGTTTTTAAAAATAAATGGTCACTGCGTATTTAATAAGTAATGTGATGACAACAAATATTCATTTATTCATTCATTTTCTTTTGCGGCTTAGTCCCTTTATTAATCTGGGGTCGCCACAGCGGAATGAACCGCCAACTTATCCAGCTTATGTTTTACGCAGCGGATGCCCTTCCAGCTGCAACCCTTCACTGGGAAACATCCATACACACCCATTCACACTCATACACTACAGAAAATTTAGCTTACCCAATTCACCTGTACCGCATGTCTTTGGCCGGGGCTTGAACCAGCGACCTTCTTGCTGTGAGGCGTTTGTGCTACCCACTGCGCCACCGTGCTGCCCACAACAAATATTACAACTCTAAATATTTCTCTTTTTTTTATTTTTTGTGTTGTAAAATGTCATTTATTTCTTTGACGTAAAGCTCAATCATCTTTAATAGTCCTCAGTGTTATATGAATCTTCAGAAAATCATTCTAATACACTGATTTGTGTTAAAAATATAAATATATATTTTCTATCTGACAAAACTATTCAAACTTCAGCCGACCAGTGTATGTATTTGTAGTATTGTATACATTTTTCAGAAAGTGCAGAAAGTTGAAGGAAACATGGCACTAATGAAATGCTGGTTAGACGTTTTAGTTTAATATATAATTTAATAACTTTAAAATGAATAATTAAAATGAAATTAATAATTAAATGCATCTATTTATATACGTTTTCTATGTAAAATATGTTTTTGAGTTGTGTATATGACCAACAGGATCAGGGTACACTGTAAAAAATCTATATCCCTAAATGAACAGTTTTCCATAGTTTGTAATTCAGTTTTTATTTTGATTTTCCCACATTTATTTATGCTTTTGAATTGCATTAGGGGCCTCACGGTGGCGCAGTGGATAGCACGTTCGCCTCACAGCAAGAAGGTCGCAGGTTCGAGCCTCGGCTGGGTCAGTTGGCATTTCTGTGTGGAGTTTGCATGTTCTCCCCGTGTTGGCGTGGGTTTCCTCCGGGTGCTCCGGTTTCCCCCAACACATGCGCTATAGGTGAATTGGGTAAGCTAAATTGTCCGTAGTGTATGTGTGGGAATGGGTGTGTGTGGATGTTTCCCAGTGATGGGTTGCAGCTGGAAGGGCATCCGCTGCGTAAAACATATGATGGATAAGTTGGCGGTTCATTCCGCTGTGGCGACCCCAGATTAATAAAGGGACTAAGCCGAAATAAAAAAATGAATGAATGAATTGCATTATGGAATCTTGATCTTTCTCCCAACACATTTTAACCTTAAAAAGTTGGAAAAAGTGACTTTATATTGTTTCAAACTACTAAAATGTCAATAAAATGTCAAAAAATTCACTTTGTTAATCTGTAGAGTTGAATTTTGAGCATCAAAAGTCAGCAAAGCAGAGATCAACATCCCATAATGCAATTCACAGCCGCAAATAAACACTTGTGAATCACAAAATAGGGAAACTGTTCATTAACACGTTTTTTACAGTGTAGAATTGCTTCGTAATTCTATTTAAAATAATCAAATAATCTGCTTTCGTGTTATGAAGTGCAAAAATGTGTACACACATGCATGACGGGCGGTGTGTAAAGCGGCTCCTACTGCTAATCTGAGTGACATTTACAAGAAACGCGTGTGCAAATGAAGATGACTGGGAAAACATTCACAACAGCAGCTCACATTAAGACAAACGCCAGAGAGACTTGCAAAAAACAGTGTTTAAATGGCAAATAGACACAGTACAAAGTCAATGTGACATGAGACGCTTACAGTGTAGAACTTCAAAACAAACCAATCCTACAGAAGAGGCTCGTGTTGGACATACAGAACGACAGAAAGAGGCGATTCAGGCTTGGGCTGCTGTCTGGAAGAGTTAAAGCACATCTGCGGGGTTTATATAATCGACGTGCCGCATGTTTAATTCATCCGCTGTCGGTCAGGAGAAGAACTACAGGCATTAATTAATAAGAGCATCTGATGCTCACTTTTGTCTGTTTTGCATTAGCATTGGCACATGTTTTTCAGCTGCAAATTATCTTTCAAGTGACGTTAAATGCAATGCAAATCAAATGCAATTGAGATTTTGGTTTAGTAATATTTTAGCTGGGCCTCACGGTGGCGCAGTGGGTAGCACGATCGCCTCACAGCAAGAAGGTCGCTGGTTCGAGCCTCGGCTGGGTCAGTTGGCATTTCTGTGTGGAGTGTGGCGACCCCAGATTAATAAAGGGACTAAGCCGAAATGAAAATGAATGAATGAATATTTTAGCTTTTTTAAATTATTTTAATAGTTTAGGATCTTTTTTTACATGTTTAAAATGCAAACAAATGTTAATTTCATGCACATTTTTATGCATGTTGTTTTAAACGCCTGACGTTTGCCAAGCATGTGTTTGCTCTTAAATTTAAATCATCATTTTATATCATTTAAATCACTATAATTCACCAAGTTTATGTAAATTTAATAAGACAGTGCATCATTTGCATACTAAAAATGTCAATTTCCTTTGTTAAATCGCAGGTTTTGTTTTGTTGATCTGTAGTGCCTCTCCTACAGACTGGATCTGGACTGATAAATCAGTACTAATGGAGTATTGAGTCTGGATTTCAGGCTCTGTCCACTCGAACACGGCTATTTTCAAAACTGCGCTTTTTTCCTATGCGGTTTTGCTGTTTGTCCACATGAAAATGGGTGACTGTAACCGAAGCTTTCTGAAAAGGCTGGCCAGGGTGAAGATTTTCTAAAACTCCGGGTACAGTGTGGTCATGTGGACGCTACAACTGTAGATCTTGCCTCATGACGTCAGATTGCGATGTTTTCTCCTTTCTGGAGAAACACGTCTGGGTTCACCCCAAACGCGGAAGATTCGGATGAGGCAAATTCCACATGTTAGCAGCAAATGCATTGCATATTATTCATCGTTCGCACCGTGCACCGTCTCTGTTCTCACGTTTGCATTGACTTGTATGCAGTTTTACTTGCGAAAATACTGTAATCCTCATTTGGTGTGAACCCAGCACAAAAGTGCCATTATCGCCGCCTGTTGGTTTGCTGTGGCCTTAACACCCAGCACAGTGGGTTTTGCCGTTTCATGTGGACGGAATAAAAAAACAAAACAAACGAAAGCAGTAAAAAATTAGTTCATAAAAATACCTGTGTACGTGTGGACATGGCCTTTCTGTGCGTTCACACCGAAGGCGGCGAGAGCGACAAAATTGATTACATTGATCTCGTGTTTAAAGGAGCCGTTGTAGCATATCAGCGAATCACTCACATTCCCAAAGTGCTTTCTAGCGTCAAAATGTTGCACGCCTTTTATCAAATTCATTTAACTATGGAAGATCAAGCTGTTGTGTGTGCTGTGGCTTTGCTCCACTTATCCAATATGTCCAAATGTCTGACATGTTCTGAAGCAGTAATGCGGTTTTGTACTGGTGTTATAGTTAGCATGAGATTTCCGCTTTAAAAAAAACTAAACGTATAAAACATTAATGCACATCAGTAACTCGCCAGTAACTTTTATTAGTTATGTCCCTGTTAGAAAACGTGGTAACTAACTGGAAATCCGGTGAGTGCATAATAAAACCCTTGGGAACAACTGTGGTCAGAACCGCGCCGCATTTTGCCGCCGAGTCCCATTGAAAATGAATGACTTCCGGCTACTTTGACGCTCTCGCCGCCTTCGGTGTGAATGCACAGTTGGGCTATGTCTACACTAATCTGGATACATTTGAAAATGGTGTTTTTGTCTATAAACGCTCCATGTCCACACTATCGTTTTACATTCTTTCCCTCATCCCCACTAAAGCCCCATTCACATGTCAGCATCGGCGTTAACGCTTCCTATTCACTTTGAATGGGTGACGTCAAGCATTGCCAAACTGAATTGTGGAATCAGCCAATCAGATCGCTTTATGCAAATACCCCAGCTCAGACAGTAGCCGATTGCAGACTAATATCATTGGCTGATGCTACAATGATGATCGCTGTGGTGGCACTGACGCCCCGTGTTAATCGGTCGTAAAACGACTGAAAACGCTTTCGTTCACGTTCTGCGCATGCGCACAGACGTAAGACGCTTTTACCTGCGTCACAAGCGCCTGTCGTTTATTTACTTTACGTCTCTTTGAAACGTTGTGGCAAAATGACGCAACTTTCATCCGCTTCCACTCCTGAACAACAGCTTCCAGCTAATGTTCTGTGTTCTTTGAAGAGAGGCGATATGGAGCATCTACAAACTGACATTGACCTTTAATAAAGCTGTCAAAACGGACAGCATCCGAAAACATCTGCTCTACAAAGTCGTCCACCTGAATTGGTCACATGACTAAAATGCGTCATCGTTTTCGAAAGCCTCCGTTTTCACAGTCCACACTGCAACACGAAAACTGCATGTTCAAATCGATCCATTTGGACCGAGTTTTCAGAAGGATACACTTTCATTTCCTAAAAACACTGTCTCAGTGTGGACGGAAGGCCAAAAGGGAGGGAAATATGCGTTTTTAAACAAAAACGTATTAGTGTGGACATGGCCTACGAGGTTTACATTCAGCAGTGTGACAGAAGCAGGCCTGATCGATCCTCCAGAAACATTCACGAATCTCACACACGACACACAAATGCTTAAATGGAGATTTTTCAAAAAAAAAAAACAAAAAAAAAAAGTGTCGATTCTTCATTCAAAAGTTACAGATTTACAAATATATCGATTCCTTTTGATTTCAAACCTATTTGTGTCTTTACATATAGAAAAAATCACTCTTTGGGTTTCTCCGAACCAAAACTCACCTCTGCAAGAAAGAAGACGGCTGCATAGCTTTTGCTCATAATCTGCCCTACTTTCTCTCTCACACACACACACACACACACACACACACACACACACACACACACTCAATCAATCACAGCTCACGCGTTCCCTTCATTCTCATAGGCTGGAGGAAGTACACACTAAAAATGACACGGTCTGCGTTCAGAATCGCACACTAGCATACTGCAGTGCGTTTAAAATACTCACTACAGTGCAGTATACATATTCAGTTTAGTACACTGAATACTGTATCACACAATGCACCTGAATTGGCTTTCTAGTGTCCATTTGCAGTAAGACACGTTTATCCCTTTATAGGGCACTCGTTGAAATACTCATCAGAAAAAACCCTGGACTGTTTCTGTTTTGTTGTTGTTTTTAATATAATATAAAATATTATATTGTAATCCATGTCAATGAAATTACAATATATGGTTCCTTGCCTGATAAAGTGTTTAGGGGAGAAAAAAGTATAAAAAAAAAAATAAAAAAAATAAAAAATATATATATATATATATTATTTTTTTTTTATAGGGTCTACAGTTCTACATTTAGGGGTGACAAAGTGGTTAGCACTGTTGTCTTACAGCAAGAAGGTTGCTCGAATCCCGGCTGGGTCAGTTGGCATTTCTGTGTGGAGTTTGCATGTTGTCCCCGTATTGACGTGGGTTTCCTCCGGGTGCTCCAGTTTCCGACCACAGTCCAAACACATGTGCTATAGAGGAATTGAATAAACTAAATTGGCCGTAGTGTATGTGTGTGAATGTGAGTGTATGGGTGTTTCCCAGAGATGGGTTGCTGCTGGAAGGGCATCCGCTGCGTAAAACATAAGTTGGCGGTTCATTCCGCTGTGGCGACCCCAGATTAATAAAGGGACTAAGCCGAAATGAAAATGAATGAATGAATAAATTGGCCGTAGTGTATGTGTGTGAATGTGAGTGTATGGGTATTTCCCAGTTCTGGGTTGCTGCTGGAAGGGCATCCGCTGTGTAAAACATATGCTGCATAAGTTGGCGGTTCATTCCGCTGTGGCGACCCTTGATGAATAAAGGGACTAAGCCGAAGGAAAATGAAATGAATGAAGTACTACTTTTATAATGTGACCAATGAACTTAAAATAATATAAAGCAGGTGCTTGTCATTTTATGCCAGGACTTTTTTTGCTATATTTGTTGATCATTTTAAACCATGAAATTCAAATTAAATTTGCAATAAAGTAAATAAAATATTTGCAAAAAAAAAACAAAACAAAAAAAGTGCTTTCTAACATATTCCTTGACCCATTTAATTGATCATTTAAAATGTAATCACCAATATTAGTATTTCAGTAGTATTAGTATTAGTATTCCTTCGGCTTAGTCCCTTATTTATCAGAGGTCGCCACAGCAGAATGAACCGCCAACTTATCCAGCATATGTTTTATGCAGCGGATGCCCTTCCAGACTGGGAAAATATTAGTATTTATAGATGGTACATATTGTTTCTTGTTCATTTATTGTTAATATGTTAATCTATTTCTTTGTATTTTTATTTATTTACTTGTTGATTAGTTCATTTATTTGTTAATATTTTGATCTAATTTTTGTGTAGTCTAAAATCCAGGTTGCAATACCTTTTAAAACTACTTCTATTTTTGAAAGCACATTGTAGATTCATTCATTTATTTTCCTTCGTCTTAATCCCTTTATTCATCAGGGGTCGCCACAGCGGAATGAACCGCCAACTTATCCAGCATATGTTTTACACAGCGGATGCCCTTCCAGCTGCAACCCAGTACTGGGAAACACCCATACACACTCATTCACACACTCGTACACTACGGACAATTTCGTTTATTCAATTCACCTATAGCGCATGTGTTTGCACTGTGGGGGGAAACCCACGCCAACACGGGGAGAACATGCAGCGACCTTCTTGCTGTGAGGCAACAGTGCTAAACACTGAGCCACCATGTCGCCATTGTAGATTTATCCTGCTAATTTTCAATAAACATTTCACCAATCATTTTTTTTTGTGAAAACAATATAGCAAACTACTATTTAATTAAATGATAGATTGTGTATGCAGCATTCCACAGTTTATTTTCTCACCGTTACAGCCGTTTGCTACATTATAGTCGCTGGACATTTTCTAAAATGTCAACTGAGCGTTTTGTATTTTTAGTGTGCTAGTGTTTGATTGTGAACGCAGCCGCAGTGCATCTCTGAGGACAGTTCATCATCTACTGGTGAGTGTTTTCTCATGTGTCTTCAGTATCTCGGATTTCTCCTCTGTGTTTGTGTTTGTGTTTCTGTAAACGTTTTTTCAATGCAGTATTTCCAGAAGCTTCAGCTCTTTGGTTCATTCACATTCAGATCTGACGGCAACTTCACCATCAGCCGTTTTCTCCAGAAATGTGCTAAAAGCAAGCAGGTACGGTTAATAAACTAGTCACTCTTTATCAGTCCTGTTGCGTTACAGTTTCTATATGTTGCGTGCTTTTACATTCAGTTTTTTTGATTTTGTGTAAGCATCTGCTGAAAGTTATTTGTGTATACAATATACATTTCATTGGTGGCAAGTCAATTGCATTCACTTCTGGAATGAAATATCTGTGAATGAACCCAAGAGCAGAACGTCTGTAGCTGTTTATGACTCTGAATATATCGCAATGTGTTCAAACATCATCTATAATCAGGCCCAAACCAAACCTGTGTCCTTGCTGCTGCACTTCACCAATGGTTTACTGGGCTATTATGCAGTTCTATAGGGGTAATCAGGTGGCTTTGCTGCACAGATTTGGCCGTGTTGGGAAAGTTGCTTCAAAAAAGTAATTAATAACTACTAATTACATCATTAAAGTTGTATTTAAATACATTTTCTTATTACTTTGTCTGAAAAGTACTCTAAGTAATTTAATTGCTTGATTTAATACTACTTAAATCCAAGTCTTAAGGCATAGACTATAGAAATTAAACACTAATTGTTTCAGTTTAAATTTGGGGGCTCGTCCGGGATCATCCATCATCCTTGGTAAGGAGTAACAAACAAGGAGAGGGGTCTGTTTAAAATTGAATGAAAATGTACTTTAATTTTAGTTTTATTTACAAATGTTAAACTCGTAATGTTTCAAATCAATGACACCATATTTCATACATACTATATATATATATATATACACGTCTTTCATTTGTTCCTTAAGCATGTGCATTGTTTAGTTGAAACGCTTACTCTTCTTCTCTGAATTGATGCCTTATATTTTCATAAACTCATTTCTTACTCAATACATGTTTTTGTGAAGCGTCTGCAATAATCTTGATAATTATAACCTTCTTTAATTGAAACTATAGTTATTCTGAAAAATATATTTGTATAATAGGCTGCACGGTGGCGCAGTGAGTAGCACGATCGCCTCACAACAAGAAGGTCGCTGGTTCGAGCCTCAGTTGGGTCAGTTGGCATTTCTGTGTGGAGTTTGCATGTTCTCCCCATGTTGGCGTGGGTTTCCTCCGGGTGCTCCGGTTTCCCCCACAGTCCAAACACATGTGGTACAGGTGAATTGGGTAAGCTAAATTGTTCGTAGTGTATGAGTGTGAATGAGTGTGTGTGGATGTTTCCCAGAGATGGGTTGCAGCTGGAAGGGCATCCGCTGTGTAAAACATATGCTGGATAAGTTGGCGGTTCATTCCGCTGTGGCGACCCCAGATTAATAAAGGGACTAAGCCGAAAAGAAAATGCATGAATATTTGTATAACGAAAAATGCAATCACTCTGCTTCTCGTTTTATGCAGAACTATTCAATTACTTTACAGTATTTAAGGCTAGTACATTCTAGGTAGCATACATTGTTTTTAGCAGAAAAGTAATTTATTCATAGTAACTAGTTATTTTGTAACTAATTACACCCAACACTGCCCGTGTCTGTAACAACGTCCTGGTTTGTTTTCATAGTAGCAGTCGATTTGCCACTACATCGAAGGGCGGAGACAAAAGCTAGCGCGCAAGCTTTGTTAAGCTTTGTAGGCTAATGTTTGGTGATAGTGAATTTAAAAATAAAATATTTTTGAAAAACTGAACCCTCTCCGGGGCAGCACGGTGGCGCAGTGGGTAGCACAATCGCCTCACGGCAAGAAGGTCGCTGGTTCGAGCCCCGGCTGGGTCAGTTGGCATTTCTGTGTGGAGTTTGCATGTTCTCCCTGTGTTGGCGTGGGTTTCCTCAGGGTGCTCCGGTTTCCCCCACAAGTCCAAAGACATGCGGTATAGGGGAATTGGGTTAGCTAAATTGTCCATAGTGTGTGTGTGTGTGTGTGAATGAGTGTGTATGGATGTTTCCCAGGGATGGGTTGTGGCTGAAAGGGCAT
>CAIGQW010053392.1:347648-358830 GCA_903798125.1 Danio choprae
CTTAAATCTGGAATATTTTCCTTTAAACCTATGAAAGTTGATTTTTGATCTTCCTCAGAGTGTTTCCATGCATTGGTTATTGCTTTAACCCTTATAATACGCATATTATATACTACTACAATATGCATATTTTATAATGTATGCGTATTATAGCAGTGTTTATTTTTCCGACTTTATAATACGCATATTAATGAGAATTTTTACAGTAAATCTTTTAAATAGATTCATATTTCATTGTCAAAACTCTATTCACTGTAAGTGATAACAAAATCTAAACAATTAAATGAATAAATGACATTTATAAATAAGATATCAGTTGTACATTCTATTTTTTATCTTAAATATGTTGTATTTAGTGTATTTTGTATTTATGTATTTAGCTTGTTAATACAATGCATTCATTTAATATACGCAAATAAGGGTAGGGATTTGTCTTGAAGATAAGAATCCTCATTTCGTGTTGACTTTAAACATACAGAAAGGAAGGAGAAAGGAGAGAGAGGAAGAAGTTGAAGGAGACGCTGCTGTTCATTAGACACAAAAACAGCAGTTACTGCTCCAGGATTATGTGCTGATCAGTGTAGTGTATAAATCTGAAACCGAGGGTTCCCGTCATTTCAAGAGTTCACACTTAGCTGATGATTGAATATAAAAAGCGAGTTTGGCATGCTGTCCCGGGAAAGAGCCCTGAGCTCATGAGATCCTCGAGCCCGGGGCTCTCTCCCGTTTACAGGGCGAGAGGGGAGTTTGAGCTCAGGTAGATCTCGTGAACTCCCCCGCTTGTTAATGGTGAATGCGAATTATGAATACTTATGGAGAGAAATGTTGCTGATTGATAGCTCGTCTATGATGTCGATTTGGTTTGGTCAATTTACTTATGTTACATGTTTTTGGCTTGTGGGAGGAAACAGGAGAACCAGGGGAAAACCCACGCAGACACGGGGAGAACATGTAAACTCCACACAGGAATGTCACTTGGCCAGGTAAGATTTGAGCCAGTGACATCCTTGCTGTGAGGTGACGATGCTAACCACTGGGCTTCCGTGCCGGCCTGTCGAGGAAAGGTAGGGGTGGAAGGGGGGATTCTTCGGGTCGAAGATGGCTAAGGTGAGATACTCTGGTTGTTTATAGCGATTTAGGAATCATCTGATTGGTGGATCATGCATTTGCTAAAGCGGGACAAGCTGCAGTCAATCATAAGCACGTGCTCCTCTCGAAATTAGTTTATGAATAAACTTCACATAGTGGTGAGTTTTTGCAGGGTGGAGTTACATTAGGTCATGTTAGCACAAAAGCAGACTACATCATCTGTAATCCTTCATGTGATGAACAGATTTTAAAGGAACAGTCCACGTTTTTGTAAATAGGCTCATTTTAACACTCCCCTAAAGGTAAACATTTGAGTTTCACCATTTTTTACACTTATTCAGCTAATCTCCGGGTCTGGCGGGAGCACTTTTAGCTTAGCTTAGCATAGATCATTGAATCGGATTAGACCATTAGCAGTTTTGATCATTTTCCAATGAAATGCTTTCGATTTAAGACAATTTTCCAGTTAAAAAACCTGGAAATTGACTGAATAGATTAAAAAAATGGTAAATTCAACTCTTTAACTCTAGAAGACTTGTAAAAGGAGCACATTTCCAAAACAAAAAGAAAAGTGCAGTGTTCCTGTAAGCTTTTATCTAGTTTCACATCTTTGTCTTCTGTTTACTTCTAATACATTTGTTAAACCATTTGTTTGAATTCTGTTTTTTAGCAGAAACACACACTAGATAATACACTAACCCAGATATGCTTCATATGTATGATACAACCAAAACTGACATTATGATAACCAAAATTAAACATTTCTGATGGAATACTAGTACATTTTTTGGCTTAACTCTTTTAAATTAACTTGTCTTAAAGGGACAAATTAACAGATTTATTTTTAGACACTATGAAGTTTGAGTCGAGACGAGCTTTATTGACAGTACGTTTCATGTAGTGGCCAGTGCTGATTTGTTCTCACATTGAGTTGACTTGATATGTTTTGTGATTTTGTGATTTGATGTGTGTGTGAGACTAACCTGCCAGGCTTCTAACTGCTGAGACAGGTTGAGTTTCTGCTGTATGGCGTCCAGCAGCTGACTGTTCAAAGACATGATGTCGATCTTACACTTGGCCAGCTCCATTTCCACCGCTTTCTTCCTGTGGCAGAGGGAAAAATAAACAGAAGAGCTGCTGAACTGCATCTCAGCTTCATGTGGAGAATGGCAGAAACAGGTACAGCCTGCAGAAATTGTCATTTCTCTAGTGCTGGGCAAAGATTAATCGCATACAAAATAAAAGTTTTGTGTATTATATATACACACATGCATAAAAACAAAACATAAATGCATTTTTGCATGGATATTTACATTTATAAATAAATTGCATCATATACATATATATTTTATATCTAAATATAAATAAACATTCTCAAATATGTCCATGGGCCTCACGATGGCACAGTGGGTAGCACATTCGCCTCACAGCAAGAAAGTCGCTGGTTCGAGCCTCGGCTGGGTCAGTTGGTGTTTCTGTGTGGAGTTTGCATGTTCTCCTCGTGTTGGCGTGGGTTTCCTCCGGGTGCTCCGGTTTCCCCCACAAGTCCAAAGACATGCGGTGTAGGTGAATTGGGTAAGCTAAATTGGCTGTAGTGTATGTGTGTGAATGAGAGTGTGTGGATGTTTCCCAGCGATGGGTTGCACCTGGCAGGGCATATGCTGCGTAAAACATATGCTGGATAAGTTGGCGGTTCATTCCGCTGTGGCGACCCCAGAATAATAAAGGGACTAAGCCAAAAAGAAAATGAATGAATGAATGAAATATGTCCATGCATGTGTGTACTTATATATACATAATATATTTGTGTGTACTGTGTATATTTATTGGGCTCTATTTTAATGATCTAGGCGCAAAGTCTAAAGCGCATGGCACAATTAAGAGCGTGTCCGAATCCACTTTTGCTATTTTAAGGATGCAAAAATACGCTCTGCGCCCGGCGCATGGTCTAACAGGGCTGTGCTTATTTTCTTAATGAGTTATGGGTGTGTTTTGAGCATAACGTGCATTAAACCAATCAGAGTCTCATCTCCCATTCCCTTTAAGAGTCAGTTACGTCGCGTAATGGCGCATTTGCTATTTACATGGTGGACTTTGTAAGTGTAAAAACTGAACACTTTATTAGCGAGAAAACAGTTCAACAGAGCATCTGCAGTGCGAGGATAAAGCACGAGCCTCCTCCATTCGGCCTCTTTACTTTCTCTTTACTTTACTCCTTTACTTTCGAGGATAAGGAAACGGTGTTGTACTCACTCCACTGAACACATCCATTAGCCTGCATATTTAATTTCGTTTGTTAAGCACAAAGATTTGTTTCAAAACTATTTCTAAATTCAGCTCTAATTTCCAGCAAAGGAATAAATGAACAATAATAATGAAGTGTGGTCAAAAAACTGAGTTATATCCAAACACACGTCCTGTTCTTATGCCCCATATGGTGATGCAGACGTCTCCAAAACCCCACAGGTGGACAAATCTAAACTTGTTTTTATTCAAACAAATATAAATATGCATATAATAAATAATACTGATAATAATAATAACATTATACAAATGCAAATTGTCATGAATAACCTAAAAAAAGCCCCCCGAGGTGAAGAAGGCATGGAGGCAGTGGTTTTTATACTTATGTAGAAAATTATAATTTTTGTAATATTTCAATCCTTTTATTCTTTTTCATTTGTAAAGATATTTGTGCATTGCTGTCCATCCTGTGTGTATTAAGCAATGTGTAAGCGTTTAAGGCACACAACTAACGCGCTCTGTGCTGGACTTTAGACCTGCTTTCAGTTGGTCAATTGCGCAGTCTATTTCAGTTCCTCAAAATAGCAACACGCCAACAATGTGCCTTAACACACACCTCCTTTTCAGACCAGAACACCCATGAGTCCCCAAAGCGACGCAAATAGATTTGATATTTAAACAATGTGGTGCAAAGCGGGAAATTTAGGGTTGCGCTGGTCTGAAAATAGCAACAAATTGCGCCGAACACGTCTTGCGCCTTATTGCGGCGGGTGTATGATAGGGCCCATTATGTCTAAACAAACTTTTATTTTGGATGCCATTCATCGCCATTAATCTCAGCCCAGCTTTAGTAAAACTTTAGTAGACTTTTCTGAGATTAAAGGCATAATATGTTTAATTTCTTTCATTAAAATATGAGAAATATGTGTTATATACAGTATTTGGCTGACTTATGTACTTGCATTATCCCAAATGTTTTGGTGAATGATCAAATCCAGAGAA
This sequence comes from Danio choprae, assembly GCA_903798125.1. Taxonomy (NCBI): domain Eukaryota; kingdom Metazoa; phylum Chordata; class Actinopteri; order Cypriniformes; family Danionidae; genus Danio; species Danio choprae. The sequence goes on from CAIGQW010053392.1 coordinate 351,984, forward strand.
ATCATCCACTAGTGAGACGGAGCGTGTGCTGTGTGTTTATGCTAATGACTAGTCTGGAGAATAATCTCTGTCGCTTAATGGCAAAGTATCACCAAAAGCACGTTTATTTTGCATGTTGTTTTGACTGCTGGTAGCCATTGACTTGCATTTTATTAATTACCAATAATCAGTTTTTAAAAAATCAACAACATATTTATTATACGGCTAAAAAAGAAAATCACCTACGTCTTGGTTGGCTAGCTTGCTTAGGCCAAGTAAATGAACCGTAACTTCTACTTTTTAGGTGATCTATAATGAAGTGTGCAGTTATTGATGTTTAATAGTGTCTTACTTGGCAATGGCTTCGTCTCTGTCTCGTATGGCGCTCTGCAACTGTTCGTTGGGTTCGTGTACTTCTGTCATCGCTCTCAACCGCTCGTTCTCCTCTCTTGAAGAAGAAACCTCCACTGAAAGCATCGCCACCTTCAGGATACACAGAACAACCACAGATGAATTAACTGAGGTATTTGTGTTTTGAATGATTGAGATATATTGTTTGAGTATGAGTGCATCGTATCGTGCATGAGTCCCTTCTCAGCATTCATAAAACATGTCGAAATCTGCACTCTAGGAGTTTTATTAAGCTTTGTATACCCAAAGATGGCACTTCTTTTGGTCGCTACTCTTTTCAGTATTCTGCTGCTGATGAGTGGAGTTTTATACACTCACCGAGCACTTTATTAGATACACCTTTACTAGTATCGGGTTGGACCCCTTTTGCCTTCAGAACTGCTTTAATCCTTTATGGCATAAACTCAACAAGGTACTGGAAATATTCTTCAGAGATTTTGGTCCATATTGACATGATAGCATCACGCAGTTGCTGCAGATTTGTCGGCTGCACATCCATGATGCGGATCTCCCGTTCCACCACATCCCAAAGGTGCTTTATTGGATTGAGCTCTGGGGACTGTGGAGGCCATTTGAGTACAGTGAACTCATTGTCATGTTCAAGAAACCAGTCTGAGATGATTCGCGCTTTATGACATGGCGCGTTATCCTGCTGGAAGTAGCCATCAGAAGATGGGTATACTGTGGTCATAAAGGGATGGACATGGTCAGCAACAATACTCAGGTAGGCTGTGGTGTTGACACGATGCTCAGTTGGTACTAATGGGCCCAAAGTGTGCCAAGAAAATATCCCCCACACCATTACACCACCACCACCAGCCTGAACCGTTGATACAAGGCAGGATGAATCCATGCTTTCATGTTGTTGACGCCAAATTCTGACCCTACCATCTGAATGTTGCAGCAGAAATCAAGACTCATCAGACCAGCCAGCGTTCCACAGAACTGCCGCTCACTGGATATTTTCTCTTTTTCTGACCATTCTCTGTAAACCCTAGAGATGGTTGTGCATGAAAATCCCAGTAGATCAGCAGTTTCTGAAATACTCAGATCAGCCCGTCTGGCACCAACAACCATGGTTTATTATTATTATTATTATTATTATTATTATTATTATTATTATTATTAGTTGTTGTTGTTGTTTTTGAAACATGTTATATGCAATATTATAATGTATTATTGCAGTTTACAATAACAGTTTTCTATTTGAATATGTAACATTAGTCTCAATGTTGAAAAGCGGTGCTATTTTTGTGTAAACTTGTGATTTTTAAAACCTTAAAATGTTTTTAAACATACTAATCCTTTCTTTTATTTAAAGAAAAAGTGATAATAAAGCCAAGCCATATATTATGTTACAAAATATTTTCATTTTTAATTAAATGCTGTTTTAAAATTTTTATATTCATATTTATATAATGTATGTATATATATGTACACACAGATAATATGATGCACAGCACCCATAATAGTTGCTACAACAATACAGAGAATATTAGTAAACTGACAATAATACGAATTGTATCATAATAATTAATAACCAATAATAATCCAACAAATCAGCATATCAGAATGATTTCTGAAGGATCGTGTGCCATTGCAGACGCTTTGAATCCCAGGATTCGATCTCATTTTTAAATATATTCAAAACAGAAATGATTACATTAAATTTCAATAATATTTGACTGATTCTACTGCATATTACATGTTTAAAAATGCCTTATTTGTTTTTCAGAAACATAAAAAGCCTAAAGTTATTATGTAAAAAACAAACAAACAAAAAACATCAAATCTGTTTCTGTTTTTCTAAAGTTAAGAAACATAAATAATACAGAATGATGGTTTTTACTTAATATTGTAGCAGTATATGCCATCATCTCTGTTCTTAATGTATTTTAATTCTACATTAACATGATAGAATAGCTCTAATCACAGACTTGCTCAGCTGACCAATCAGAGCAGAGTTGGCTTAAAATACTTTGAAGAAAGCTGAAAATCTGTAACCATTGACTTCCATATAGGAAAAACAAATACTCAATGGTTACAGGTTTTCAGCTTTCTTCAAAATATCTTCTTTTGTGTTCAACGGGAAAAAGAAACTCATGAAGATATAAAACCACATGAAGAAGAGTCAATGGTGAGGTCATTTTCATTTTTTGGGAGAACATTAGAATAGAGCACAGTTAAAGTATAGAAAATGATGGATTTCATTAAAGAAGTGATACAAGAAGACAAGCAATGTTATTAAATTAGATTTTAATTATAAGAATGAAAAGGTGCACTGGTTTGTTTTTAAATAACTTATTCATGTAATCAGTATTAATATTCATGTATGCCATATTTTTATTTGAGACAGTATGAAAAAAATATTAATCCTATAATATTAATATTATAGGATTAATAACGCAATTATAATGACTTCTGTAGTAATGTAGTTTATGCCTTATTTGTTTGGGACAATTGATGAGGGAGTAAATGATGGCAGAACATTCATTTTTGGAGTTTTCAACTATCCCTTTAAGCCAGTGGTCACCAAACTTGTTCCTGGAGGGCCGGTGTCCTGCAGATTTTAGCTCCAACCCTAATCAAACACACCTGAACAAGCTAATCAAGCTCTTACTAGGTATACTTGAAACACCCAGGCAGGTGTGTTGAGGCAAGTTGGAACTAAACCCTGCAGGGACACCGGGCCTCCAGGACCGAGATTGGTGACCCCTGCTTTAAGCCCTTAACTGATTCAAATGAAAAATGATTCTAATATTAAATAAATATTCTAAGAAAATACAATGTTTTCTGACCTTGGATGCATTTAAACCTGTTGTAGGAGACTCAAACACAATACTAGGACACTTTAAAACAATAATTTCCAAGCGTGTGTCTGCACCTGATTATGTAGCTGTAGCGCCTCCTCCTGGCTGCTGTGTGTTTTCTCCTGCTCCTGTTCATACAGTTCTCGGAGATCTCGCAGCTCCTCGCTCATTTTACGAACCTGCTCTTCTAAAACGTCCTCATCGCTGCGTCGCGATCCCTGAAGACACACGAACACAGGCTGAACTGCAGTACTGTAATAAAGCTTGCACATTTCAGTGTGATGTTTGTTACCATGGCTGTTGCTAACAGGGAGTAGTTAGGAAGATACTAAGGGCCCACATACATTGGGAGCCCCTAGATATCCGGTTTATTTGTAATAACAACAGTACTAATTTTATTTCTTTTTTAAATATCTCCCAAATGATGTTTAACAGAGGAATTTTTCACAGTATTTCCTATAATATTTTTTCTTCTGGAGAAAGTCTTATTTGGTTTATTTGGGCTAGAATAAAAGCAGTTTTTAATTTTTTAAACCCATTTTAAGGTCAATATTATTCATATTATAGCAATATTTCTTTACATTTGTCTACAGAACAAACCACTGTTATACAATGACTTGCCTAATTACCCTAACTTGCCTAATTAACCTAGTTAAGCCTTTAAATGCCACTTTAAGCTGAATAATAGCATCTGGAAAAATATCTAGTCTAATATTATGTGCTGTCATCATGGCAAAGATGAAAGAAATCAGTTATTAGAAATTAAGTTATTAAATCTATTATGTTTAGATGTATCTTCTTTCCATTAAACAGACATATGCAGGGGGAATAATAATTCAGGAGGGCTAATAATTCTGACTTCAACTGTATATTTCATACAGCCCAAAATTGCTAATTGTTGACCCTTGATTGTTACCGTTGATTCATTGCCGTCCAGCAGGTTTTGTGTAAGTCTGCGCAGCTCCAGAAGACTAGCGTGCAAACTGCCCGTCGGGACGTCCTTAGCCGACAGCGTCTCTGAAGACTCATCCATGGACGAGTCGGTGGATAAGGCGGAGTCTGTGATGTCATTTCCTCTGAGCTGAGAGCAGATGGAGCGCACCTGACAGTAGGCCTCCCACAACTGCAGACGAAGCTGAAGGAGAAACAAATCACACTCTTTTCCTCTTCGTATGCACCAGACACCTTCTTATAAGCAGCCCATGCAACTGAGTGTGCTCTACACAGGTGAGTGAGCTTGACAAATACTCGGAGAGAAGGAAAATGACTTGGACTTGTCATAGCATTTACAGTGGGGGGAAAAGTATTCAACACGTCGTGTTTTTTTTCCAGGGAATAATATTTCTAAAGGAGCTGTTGACATGGAATTGAACCAGATTTTGGTAAAAACCCAAACTGAAAAATGAGTTTTGTGTAATAGTAACAGTGGACTGACACAAGGAGAAAGTGCTGAACTACTGAAATGTATTTAATACTTTATATTAAAGGCTGTTTTGGTTCTGCAGCTTAAAGACGCCTCTCATATGGAGAATGAAGCCTCATGCATTGCTCAGGTGTGAGTTTTTTTTACAGACTACAACAGTGTAGCAATCCTGATGGTTCTGTGGGTCTCGTCTATCAAATCTGAGCTTTATTCTGTATTTTATATTGGATTCAGGTCAGGTGATTGGCTGGGCCATTCCACAGCTTGATTTTCTTTCTCTGAAAGCATTTGAGAGTTTCCTCGGCTGTGTTTTGGATCATTGTCTTGCTGAAATGTCCACCCTGGTTTCATCTTCATCCTCCTGCTAATGTAGATGTTGAACTGAAGCAGTTGATATTCAGTTACACTGAGGAAGGGCAGAGGGTTGCTGAAGAACTACTGAGAGATTCAATACTTTTTCCTTGTGTCATTTCATTTTATTACACAGAACTTCATTTGTAAACTAATTAGATTTGTTTTCTTTGCATATATGGATTTCTTTGGTTGTTACCAACATCTGGGGAAAATTTCAAGTCAGCGGCACCTTTAGAAATATGTTTTCTGAGGAAAATGGTGACGTGTTCAATACTTGTTTCCCCCACTATATATACTGCATCTCTCTGGTGATTTGAAGTGCTTTTTTTGTCCTCACTGGTAAGAAAGACTTTTCTACCTATGTTATGATGTCGACTAACACTGGCAGCCTTGGTAAATGTGAGCAAAGAATGCTGTGAAAATGTTGAGAGACTTTTATAACCCTGTCAGTCTTTAGATTCTGGTCATTCTGACTTTTCATAAAGTGTTTTTGTTGTTGTTGTCTAATGTAAAGAGAACATTCAAAATACCCTTTTAAGTGTTTCTTTTGTCGCACTTTATCCTTTTGTGTCTGTGGATTTCAACTACAGTACATATTTTTTAATACAGTACATATTTATGAGTTGTTTTTTTCTCATGCACTCCTCACATGAAAAAATACTGGAGTAATTTATTGCAAATAATAGTGTTTTTGATCCATTCATTCATTCATTCATTTTCATTTCGGCTTAGTCCCTTTATTAATCTGGGGTCGCCACAGCGGAATGAACCGCCAACTTATCCAGCATGTTTTTTACGCAGCGGATGCCCTTCCAGCTGCAACCCATCACTGGGAAACATCCACACACACCCATTCACACACATACACTACGGACAATTTAGCTTACCCAATTCACCTATAGCGCATGTCTTTGGACTTGTGGGGGAAACCGGAGCACCCGGAGGAAACCCACGCCAACACGGCGAGAACATGCAAACTCCACACAGAAATGCCAACTGACCCAGCCGAGGCTCGAACCAGCGACCTTCTTGCTGTGAGGCGAACGTGCTATCCACTGCACCACCGTGAGGCCCGTTTTTGATCCATATTATAAATTATATATATATATATCTATAGTTATATTTATTATAACTCTTTGTTAATGAATGCTACAGCATACTGTAGTTTTAAATATTATGAACTGATCAACTGTAATAGATACTGTTGTATACTTGCGTTTTTACTATAGTAAACTGTGGTGTAGAGGACGACACAGTGGCTCAGTGGTTAGCACTGTGGCCTCACAGCAAGAAGGTCGCTGGTTCAAGTCCCGGCTGGGTCAGTTGGTATTTCTGTGTGGACTTTGCATGTTCTCCCTGTGTTGGCGTGGGTTTCCCCCACAGTCCAAACACATGCGCTATAGGTGAATTGAGTAAACTAAATTGGATGTAGTGTATGTGTGTGAATGAGTGTGTATGGGTGTTTCCCAGTACTGGGTTGCAGCTGGAAGGGCATCCGCTGTGTAAAACATATGCTGGATAGGTTGGCGGTTCATTCCGCTGTGGCGACCCCTGAAGAATAAAGGGACTAAGCCAAAAGAAAATTAATGAATGAAAACTGTGGTGTATTGTTTTATACACTATAGTTGTAGAAAACTACAGCATTAGGTCATCTGTTTATATTACTATATTACCATACCATCTGTAGAATTACTACAACTGATTAATTGAAGTGCTTTACTATAGTATGATCACTGTATAGTATAGTATCACTGGTTCGAGTCCCGGCTGGGTCAGTTGGCGTTTCTGTGTGGAGTTTTGCGTATTCTCCCCGTCTTCCCGTGGGTTTCCCCCACAGTCCAAACACATGCGCTATAGATGAATTGAATAA
>CAIGQW010053392.1:384102-396323 GCA_903798125.1 Danio choprae
GTGTGTGTGTGTGTGTGTGTGTGTGTGTGTGTGTGTGTGTGTGTGTGCAACAGAAAGCATCTGTCCAACGCTGCACAATATGTTCAGGGCATTAGCTAAACATTTATGCTGTCTGCCTTTACTGGGCTTTACCTGCTTGTTAAGCTGTTCTACTTCGTTATCTAGTTGTCACCCTCTATCCAGAAGGAAACTTCTTTACTGTATTATTAATATGTTTATATTACAGTTCTTCTCCATTGGTTTGGCTCATTTCTTGAAACAGGAATTACATTCTCAACACTCTAAGATGGTTTGGCAAAACAGTCTTACAGTTCAGCACAACACTATAGCTCAACTGCAAAAGCTCATATCTTTCCCAAACTCTTCATTCATGTGTCAAAACTAAATTTCCTTCTCATATAAACAGTCAGTGTCCCCAAAATGCTTCGTCCCTTTACCATTGTGGAAGCACTGCAAGTCAAAATGTTTAGACGTGTTGTCACTATGGCAGAGGACCATTGAAATATCCCTCATGTCCACCTTCCAGTCTTAGCCCAGTTCTTGGTGTGAAAATGGTTACTGTACTGTTTTTCTTTGTCTTTTGACAGAATGCAGTTGTGTATGAAACTAAATAAAATACATTTCTAAGGTTTATAAAGTTGATAAGAAATAAGGATTTTAGTTTTTCTCAGTCGCTTTATAAATAACAGCGCATACAAATAACCAAACACCATGGATGACCTGCAAAAGCCAGTCTGTTGCTCAAAATCCTTAGTTCATCTCTTGAAACTAAATTTCTGTGTCAGAAAACGTGTCAGTGCCGTCAGAATGACAAATCCTTGTGTCATTGTGTATGGATAAGACAGTCAAATTACTTAAGTCATGTTGTCAGTATAACAGTGTACTCTGGAGGGGTCTTCTGATGTAAACTATGGCTAATATTCATTCATTCATTCATTTATTCATTCATTTTCTTTTCGGCTTAGTCCCTTTATTAATCTGGGGTCGCCACAGCGGAATGAACCGCCAACTTATCCAGCATATGTTTTACGCAGCGGATGCCCTTCCAGCTGCAACCCATCTCTGGGAAACATCAACACACACTCATTCACACACATACACTACGGACAATTTAGTTTACCCAATTCACCTATACCGCATGTCTTGTGGGGAAACCGGAGCACCCGGAGGAAACCCACACGAATACGGGCAGAACATGCAAACTCCACACAGAAACGCCAACTGACCCAGCCGGGGCTCGAACCAGCCTTCTTGCTGTGAGGCGATTGTGCTACCCACTGCGCCACATAAATCATATTTTTTTATATTAGTCAATAATATTACTGATATTAATTTAAAAACTGAATTACACAACAAAATAAATAGACTCAATGATGGGCTTCAGCAACTTTCTTTGCTCTGTTTGAAAACCTGTACACTGATTTTTATTTGAAGAACTGGGAAACATGACACAATAAAAGAGAGATGAAACAAATCTTTGTAATGTTCAGGAAAATGAAGTAAGAACCATTCTGAGCTTCAATGTCATCATGCAAAGAAAGGCATTTATTCCAAATAGGCTTACATTGCCAGTCATATGTAGGCCCAATCCAATTGTATATTTTTTGTATATTTAGTGTGTACCTAATAAAGTGGCCTGTTAGTGTAAGTTTAGGGTTTTATTAATAACTCTTAATTCTGAAACATGCAGGAGTAAATTGTTTTTTTTATCGAAACTAAAGCCAGTGATCAAACAATTTAAGAGATCATTTGTGCCTTTCCTGCATTCGGGTTGCTCATGCGTCTGTAAGAAATCACAGAGTTGTTTTTGTCCTCGATTTCAGTAATAGTGCTGGTCAAGGAAAGAGGATCTGGATTAAAGCTTAATCCAACCTGAGTTCATCCATGTGTGTGTGTGTGTTTGTGTGTGCGTGTGTGTGTGTGTGTGTGTGTGTGTGTGTGTGTGTGTGTGTCTGCCTTATGTCACTTCCTGTAGGAGGAAGGTCATCTGAGTCTGCAGCAGCACATCCATTAACAGATTTCTCATCTTCTCTCCTATTCAGAGACTCGTTCTTGCTTTACAGAACAGCAGTATTAGCTAACATGCGGATTATAATTATGTAAAAGGGCCGTCGAAGAATTTCCGCGTATTAATCTCTTATTATTGCCAATGTGTGAACAGAAAACTAAACTAAAACAGTAATTTCTGCCCTCCTGAATTATTAGCTCCGCTCTATATTATTTCCCCTAAGTTCTGTTCAACGGAGAGATTTTTCAACAGATTTCTAATCATAATAGTTAATAGTTAATAACTCATTTCTAATAACTGATTTCTTTTATCTTTGCCATGATGACAGCACATAATATTTGACTAGATATTCTTCAAGATGCTAGTATTCAGCTTAAAGTGACATTTAAAGGCTTAACTAGGTTAATTAGGCAAGTCATTGTATAACAGTAGACAATAAAAATATATCTACAGTGCATCTGGAAAGTATTCATAGAGCTTCACTTATTCCACATTTTTTTATGTTACGGCCTTATTCCAAAATGGATTAAATGCATTTATTTCCTCAACATTTTACACACAATACCCCATAATGACAATGGGAAAGAAGATTTTTTTAAATTGTTGCAAATTTATTACAAATAAAAAACCTGTAAAATCACATGTACATCAGTATTCACAGCCTTTGCTGTGAAGCTCTAAATTGAGCTCAGGTACATTCTGTTTCCACTGATCATTCTTGAGATGTTTCAGCAGCTTAACTGGAGTTCACCTGTGGTAAATTCAGTTGATTGGACATGATTTGAAAAGGCATACACCTGTCTATATAAGGTCCCAGGGTTGACAATGCATGTCAAAGCACAAACCAAGCATGAAGACAAAGGAATTCTCTGTAGACCTCCGAGACAGGATTGTCTCGAGGCACAAGGCTGGGGAAGGTTACAGAAAAATTTCTGCTGCTCTGAAAATTCCATTGAGCACAGTGGCCTCCATCATCCGTAAGTGGAAGATGTTTGGAACCACCAGGACTCTTCCTAGAGCTGGCCGGCCATCTAAGCTGAGTGATCGGGGGAGAAGGGCCTTAGTCAGGGAGGTGAATAACCCGATGGTCACTCTGTTTGAGCTCCAGCGTTCTTCTGTGGAGAGAGGAGAACCTTACAGAAGGACAACCATCTGTGCAGCAATCCACCAATCAGGCCTGTATGGTAGAGTGGCCTGACGGAAGCCACTCCTTAGTAAAGGGCACATAGCAGCCCGCCTGGAATTTGCCAAAAGGCATCTGAAGGACTCTCAGACCATAAACAAAATTCTCTGGTCTGATGAGAATAAAATTGAACTCTTTGGAGTGAATGCCAGGCGTTACGTTTCATCACCAGGCTAATACCATCCTTACAGTGAAGCATGGTGGTGGCAGCACCATGCTGTGGGGATGTATTGCATCGCCACCTTTCTCAACTCCCCCCTACCCCATTACACTTTCATCCACATTCGACCACCCACCCCCCCCCACCCCCCCCCCTTCCTCTCATCAACGACACAAACACGCCAGCGGCGCTCCTGATTGTGTATATTTATGTATTGTGTGGTTTGTTTGTGTGTTTGTATACTGTGTGTGGTATGTATACGTATATGTGTGTGCGTGGGTGTGACTGACTGAATAAATCTGATGTAGACAGACAGTAGTGAAGCATTATGAGTGTGTGTGTGCGTGTGTGTGCGTGTGTGTGTGTGTGTGTGTGTGTGTGTGTTCTGATCAGATGCAGTAAACACCTGAAGAAAGATCTGCGTTCAGTCAGTCTGATGCTCAGACTCAGGAACAGACTGTTGTTTGACCTCCAGCTCTTTCCCTGCCACAACACCACAAAATCAATCAGACTCAATCACAATTCAGATGCTCCTGTGAACAAGAGCCCACGCTCAACACAAACGCCATTTAACCTGCAAATCTCTGCCCTCACTAATCAATAAACCCCTTTCCTGTCTTTATGATCATTCGTACTAAATCAGCAGGCAGCCATTGGAGATTTCATGTTTAGAAGTGATGATGGAAAAAGGGATGCAGCAATATACACTGTAAAAAACAGCTGGGTTCCACACAAATCCTTCATGTTGTCCCAACACAAATTCATTAAATTAAATTAATTGTTTTTACACATTTACGTGGATTGAATATAAAACAATTATATGATATTAATAATTATTATGGCGACACAGTGGCTCAGTGGTTAGCACTGTCGCCTCACAGCAAGAAGGTCGCTGGTTCAAACCCCAGCTGGGTCATTTGGCATTTCTGTGTAGAGTTTGCATGCTCTCCCTGTGTTTGCGTGGGTTTCCTCCGGGTGCTCCGGTTTCCCCCACAGTCCAAACACATGCGGTATAGGTGAATTGGGTAAACAAAATTGGCCGTAGTGTATGTGTGTGTATGAGTGTGTATAGACGTTTCCCAGTACTGGGATGTGGCTGGAAGGGCATCCGCTTCATAAAACATATGCTGGAATAGTTGGTGGTTCATTCCACAGTGGCGACCCCTGATAAATAAGGGACTAAGCCAAAGGAAAATGAATGAATGAATTTGATGTATGAGCAATGAGGTAATCATTTTTCCTCACTTTTAAAATAACATAATTATTTTCAGCATTTTTCAAGTCTTCTTTTCAACTGTATCTTTTTATATTCACACTAGCTATGCACATATCACACTGCAAACTGTAATGAATTTCTGTAATGGATCAGTTTAGATCGATTGGTGAGGATTGAGTGTCTTTACATGAACATATGAAAATTAAGACCTGTTTAAAATCATTTAAGACCTACAAAATTGCAGTAAAATGAGGCTATTTGAAAAAATAATAATAATAAAAAATTGAGAGTTCCTTTATACTAAATCAGAGACATTCGTGCATTTCATAATTCATACAACTGGATAAACGATTAACGTAGATTAAAATAGAAGCATACATTTGATGACTTTTTAAGGTAGTTTTTGACCCCCCCGGACACCCTGTAGGTAAGCGGTGGATAAACCTGTGACGTACCCTGCTGAGCTGCTCCAGCAGGCGGTGGTTCTGTTCTGAAAGTTCACTGATGGCTCGGCTCTTCTCCCGGTCGGCGTCCCGCAGCTGCAGCTGATGTCTCTCCAGCTCCCCCTGCAGGTGCTGCACATCTGTCTCCAGTTCAGCCACGCGGCCCTCCCACTCGCCCTCACGCCGTTCCAGACGCTGCCGCAGCTCGTGCTTCTCCTGCTCCAGGAGCTGCTCCACACAGAAAACACAGGTACTCATATTTAAAAATGGTTTACAATTTTACTATGCATGTATATTATTATAGTTGTGTGATGCAACAAACTACAAATACTCAAATGACTGTAATCGAGTAGGTTTTTTCATGAATTGTACTCTGCTAAGTAGTTGTAAAAATGTGTACTTTTACTTTGACTTGAATACATTTTTAGTGCTTTACTCCAAAGGGCCTCACAGTGGCGCAGTGGGTAGCACGTTCGCCTCACAGCAAGAAGGTTGCTGGTTCGAGCCTCGGCTGGGTCAGTTGGCGTTTCTGTGTGGAGTTTGCATGTTCTCCCCGTGTTGGCGTGGGTTTCCTCCGGGTGCTCCGGTTTCCCCCACAGTCCAAAGACATGCGGTATAGGTGAATTGGGTAAGCTAAATTGTCCGTAGTGTATGTGTGTGAATGATTGTGTGTGGATGTTTTCCAGTGATGGGTTGCAGCTGGAAGGGCATCCGCTGCGTAAAACATATGCTGGATAAGTTGGCGGTTCATTCCGCTGTGGCAACCCCAGATTAATAAAGGGATTAAGCTGAAAAGAAAATGAATGAATGAATGCTTTACTCCACTAATTTCCTTCAACCTGCAGTCACTACTTTATTTATGTTTTCTTGTCTATGGTGATTGATTGGCTAAAGTAGAACTATCAGTCCTGTGATTCCCGGCCAATCAAATCACACATAGAAGAGTCGCATCATACGGAACAACCTCAAGAAGACAAAAAATCGTTACACGCAATGACCGAAAGGCTGTTTATGTTCATACATTCATCATACATTCTACATTTCATCAAACGCTCTACTGTATGATGACTGAAATCACCAAATAGCCTTAAACAATAACTAAATGCGGGCAGCACGGTGGCGCAGTGGGTAAGACGATCGCCTCACAGCAAGAAGGACGCAGGTTCGAGCCCTGGCTGGGTCAGTTGGCGTTTCTGTGTGGAGTTTGCATGTTCTCCCCGTGTTGGCATGGGTTTTCTCCGGGTGCTCCGGTTTCCCCCACAAGTCCAAATACATGCGGTACAGGTGAATTGGGTAAGCTAAATTGTCCATAGTGTATGTGTGTGTGAATGGGTGTGTATGGATGTTTCCCAGTGATGGGTTGCAGCTGGAAGGGCATCCGCTGCATAAAACATATGCTGGATAAATTTGCACTTCAAAGATGTTCGAACCTGAAGTGAATTTTGCGTGAGCTTGCATTTCTTGTCTCCTGCACATGCAGAATGTAAAGTGTGGTGTGAATGTCCCTTTAGGCTGTAATCTGGTCCACTGACAGTACATGAGAGTTAAGACACACCAAGCACAATAACGATAAATATATTTGTGTCCACACAGAGGAGTGATAATGATCTGTTTATTTTTAGATTCTGCTTTTAATTGGGCATTGTCTCTTGTGACCAGCAGGTGTCCTCAGTGTGTTGCTACCGCATCTGAACACCCTATTGAGCTGTTGACGTGTAATCAATCTAATCAACCAGTTAATTTAGCAATCGTAGTCAGTCCTCCAGCATTTTCAAAGTAGAAAAACGAACACACTGAAACAAGCACTGGACTTCTGTTTGGGCTGCACAATATATCGTTTCAGCATTGATATCACAATGCGCACATCCACAATAGTCATGTATGCAATCTGGATTATAGTTAATACGACTCTGAATTCGGGGCAGCACGATGTCTCAGTGGTTAGCACTGTCAAGAAGGTCACTGGTTCGAGTCCCGGCTGGGCCAGTTGGCATTTCTGTGTGGAGTTTGCATGTTCTCCCCGTGTTGGCGTGGGTTTCCTCCGGGTGCTCCGGTTTCCCACACAGTCCAAAGACATGCGGTATAGGTGAATTGAATAAACTAAATTGGCTGTAGTGTATGAGTGTGCATGTGAGAGTATATGGGTGTTTCCCAGTACTGGGTTGCAGCTGGAAGGGCATCCGCTGTGTAAAACATATGCTGGAATAGTTGGCGTTCATTCCACTCTGGCGAAATGAATGAGACACTGAATTCTGAACACATGAGACTTGTGGAGTCACTGCAGAGTTTAACTATAATAGAGTAAAACTTTATCATCTGCATATTTTTATGTGTAAATATTTAAATGTTTAAAGCATTTTGACAAAAAATATTACTGTTTATAACTTTACAAAATATATACATAAAAAAAAATATATATATATATATATATATATATATTACCCCAAAAATTTGTTGAATTTATTTATTTATTCATTCATTCATTTTCTTACAATTTAGTCCCTTTATTAATCTGGGGTCGCCACAGCGGAATGAACCGCCAACTTATCCAGCATATGTTTTACGCAGCGGATGCCCTTACAACTCCAAACCATCACTGGGAAACATCCATACACACTCATTCACACTCATACACTACGGACAATTTAGCGCACCCATTTCCCCTATAGCGCATGTGTGTTTGGACTGTGGGGGAAACCGGAGCACCCGGAGGAAACCCACGCCAACACGGGGAGAACATGCACACAGTCCACACAGCCAACTGTCCCAGCCGAGGCTCAAACCAGCATCCTTCTTGCTGTGAGGCGATCGTGCTACCCACTGCGCCACTGTGACAGCCCTTTGTTTATTTATTTTGTATTTATAGTAATTTATTATATTTTATGCAGATTTAATGCAAAAAAACTACATCTCAATCAATCTAAATCTTTCCAAATCAAGCTATTCAAGTCATCTGGGGAAATTGTCAGATTTTTCCAATATCATGCAGCCCTAATTCTTGCACTACTTTTATTTTTATATGACTTCCCATGTATTTTTTAATCATTATTTCCCATGGTATAACCAATTGTTTCAATGATAGCCATTATCTTTAAATGCTGTGTTCACACCAGAGGCGGAACGAGCGAATAAATCACGCTATTCGTGCGAAAACAGACGAGTGAACAATTAGAGTTTACTCGCTTCATTCGCGCGTCAAATCCGATTTATTCGCGTTAAATTCACTTCACAACAGACGCGGATTCACGTCATGGGCTTCTGTCTGCCCGGTGACTCTAGCTTTGTTGCTAAATGGCAAAACGCTCATCTCACGTCACTTCATTTGCACAAATCACGTCATTCACGCCGCCTCATTTGCGCGTATCGCGCCGCAGGATGTCTATTCGCGTCTTTGCTTTGACTTAACATGTAAATCACTCGCGTTTGATGCTTCTTCCGCATCTGGTGTGAACGCAGCATAAGTGTTTAACATCAAGCAGTGTGCTTCTCCACAGTGTCGTCTGTATCTTTAAATTGCACAAGCCCTTTAATACACTGACACCCAGTCAGAATCCAGTGAACATTATTGTTTATCAGCTGGGAAAAATAGTTCTGAAAGTTCCTCCATATCTTTATCGTTGTGGTGTGAACTATGCTTTTCTTTAACACTGTGAACAATTATTACAACTATATCTTTATCGTTATAGTGTGAACGGGCCTTTAGATGTCCAGATTTCATGGTCTGAGGCTTAAAGTTCTCATGCGGTGGAGGGTCAGACAGGTCGAGTCCTGAGCACCTCTGAGAGAGCCGGCTATAATTGTAGAAAATTAAATCTGGCACTGATTAAGGCCCGTGAAATCCACTGTGAAGGCTATCAAAAAAATTATCCATTGGAAGTCATTACTGTGCTGATTATTAGCTTTTTGCAAGAGGGTGTGAATATGAACAAGGAACTCCTACAATTAGAATTGATCAAATGAGATTTAAAGGGACAGTTCGTCCCTAAAATGAATCATTTACTCATCATTCACTTGATCCAAGTTTCTTTTTTCTGTTGAACACAAAGAATGGTATACTGAAGAATGTTCAACACAGGCTCATTGTGGATACGTACCCCTGTCTACATTTCTGGAGAGCGTGAATTATGTAGCCAGAGCTACGTCTTGCTGCATTTTGTCTTTAAAACGAACGATACAGGGCGGTATGACGCCACCGCCGACTTCTGTTCCTTTTTGTGCTACCAGCTGACCACTTACATTAGCATAGACAGCTTTTCCGGTGTTACCAGTTTGCCCAGTGGCTCGCCGGCTATGTTGGCGGACTTGGGATGCGGAGCAGAGTTGACCCCTAGCAAGCATTTTATGTTTATAAAAGATGTCTAATAGACGTCTAAACATAGTCGTCTTGGCTAACTTTGGGCTGTCAGTGAAAATCTAGCAGATGTCTAAGAATAGGCCAAAACTAGACTAGTCATCAAATAAACAGAAATGAATGACTACACATATAAAGTCTGTCTATCTGTCTATTTGATGACTAGTCTAGTTTTGGGCTATTTTTAGATCTCTATTTAGTCTGACAGCGCAAGTTTAGCCAAACTGTCTACGTTTAGATGTCTATTTGACGTCTATTAAACTCAAAATTGTTTGCTGGGCCACGATGAGGTGATGATGTGGTTCGAGTCTGGCGAAAAACGGTTCCAGAAACCAGGTAAAAAAAAAAACAGGATGAAATCATGCGCCCGTGACGGCTTTTCTTTTTCTAGATTCTTTTTGAATACACTATCGGTTGGGTTTGGGGACGTGGGTAGGTCAGTCAATCCGTCAGTCAGCAAGCGGGCCTGGTCGGCTGATGTGTATATCGTGCCATCTGACGGATTTACGTGAGAAGAGGACGCGTGAGAGAAATTTGAGATCATCAAAAAGTGTACACAGCGACCTCAAAAACAAAAACTGCGAGCAGATGTACCTACGGTTACGTATTTCACTGTCTCCAGAAATGTAGACCTGGGAACGTATGCGCAATGAGCCTGGTTTGAGGATCGTATTTTTTTTGTTCCTACTAGGAATGTCCGTAATGTTTTCACCCAAAGATGGGAATTAGATTTACGTGAAAACGGGAATATCATATAAAACATTTGCGGATAAACACTGTTTCCATCTTATGAGTCAAAGTGAATAAAATCGTGACTTCCTGATAAGCTGGTGCTAAATAACAAAATGAAAAATGAAATTTGCTGTGGTAGGAGAAGCCATTGTGAGCCTTTTTTATTTTTATTATAAATGCAAAGAACACAGGGTGGTTTTTGAGAGTCTCTTTTGGAGCACAGATGCTCAAGACAGTTCTGGAGGTAATATAATATAATAATATAATAATAATACTGAAGCACTGACAGACTTTAGCTGAGGGATTTTATAATAAGCAAGGGTTGGGCGATGTCGACCAATTTGGCATCGTAAGATGTCTAATGTGAAACATTGTGATGGACGATGGCATCGGCGTCGTTGGCGGCGGTGAATTAATTATTCATGAATAATTAATTAATTAATAACTAAATAATTATTTGTAGCCTAATGTTTCAACTTCCTGACCCGCATGGTCTTTGTTTTACCCATAACCAAATCATAGAAAAATAAAGTTGCACACAAATTACCACCTGTCAATCACTTTTTCCACGGGACTCTGGCATGACAAACTTGGTTGGTAAAAAGGTGCACAGCTAACAGGAACCAACCAACAGTATCTGAGGCTTTCACTAAAATTACTAAGTACAAACGTGAAAGCGAAAGATTTTAGCAGTGTACTGACGCTGTGACAATACCTGATAGATTCAAAAGACAGAAGAGTCGTTAGATAGAGACAAAATTACTTGGCCCTTCCAGCCACAACCCATCACTGGGAAACATCCATACACACTCATTCACACTCATACACACTCATACACTACGGACAATTTAGCTTACCCAATTCACCTATACCGCATGTCTTTGGACTTGTGGGGGAAACCGGAGCACCCGGAGGAAACCCACACCAACACGGGGAGAACATGCAAACTCCACACAGAAACGCCAACTGACCCAGCCGAGGCTCGACCAACGACCTTCTAGCTGTGAGGCGATTGTGCTACCCACTGCACCACCACCACAACACCTATTTCTTCATTTAATTTTTAATTAAATTACAGCTTCTAAGTTCTGTTCGTTAAAACCAAAAGTGTCTTGCAGTAGTGTTTTTGTAATAAATGGAAAGCAAATTACATTCTCCAGTCTCCTCCCCTTTTTGGCTGATTAGAAAAATGGTTCGACCCGTGACTAAAAAACCATAATGTGATCCGAACCGTGAGATTTGTGGTCCGTTACACCACTAGTTGTGCGCATGTTTTGTATGCACATTTGCAAAATGGCACAGTATGGCATTTTCATCAAGCATGTTTCTGTGCGATGTGCCAAAATGCACATAAAAACGAGTGGATGGAAAGCTTGTTTTCTAACATTCTTCAGAATATCTTGATTTGTGTTCAACAGATTAAAGAAACTGAGTGTGAGTAAATAATAATGAGGAAATTTTCATTATTGGGTGAACTGTCGCTTTAAGACAAAGGGTTTAATGCGAAGAAGTGAACCGAGCATGAGGGACAATATCATGGAGAATGGCCAGGAATCTGTCGAGCGCTCAGCCGGATGAACAGAGCCAAAGCGCATTAGCTGTGCTAGCGGCATCGCTAAAAAGACCATCAAAGCCCAAATAGATCTGAACCAGAGTCAACATCTTCACACAGTCCATATTCAGGGACAGTAAACACTTCTCTGATGCAGTCTTGATGAATGAATGTAACAAAAATGTGGGGTATTTGATTGACATACAGTTGAAGTCATAATTATTAGCCCTCATGTGAAGTTATTTATTTTTTGAATATTTCAAACATGGGCTGCACGGTGGTGCAGTGAGTAGCACGATCGCCTCACAGCAAGAAGGTCGCTGGTTCGAGCCTCGGCTGGGTCAGTTGGCATTTCTGTGTGGAGTTTGCATGTTCTCCCCGTGTTGGCGTGGGTTTCCTCCGGGTGCTCCGGTTTCCCCCACAGGTCCAAATACATGCGGTATAGGTGAATTGGGTAGGCTAAATTGTCTGTAGTGAATGAGTGTGTGTGGATGTTTCCCAGAGATGGGTTGCAGCTGGAAGGGCATCCGCTGCGTAAAACATATGCTGGATGAGTTGGCGGTTCATTCCACTGTG
>CAIGQW010053392.1:406343-417288 GCA_903798125.1 Danio choprae
CCCTTCCAGCTGCAACCCATCACTGGGAAGCATCCATACACACTCATACACTACGGACAATTTAGCTTACCCAATTCACCTGTACCGCATGTCTTTGGACTTGTGGGGGAAACCCGGAGGAAACCCACGCCAACACGGCGTGAACATGCAAACTCTACACAGAAACGCCAACTGACCCAGCCGAGGCTCGAACCAGCGACCTTCTTGCTGCCCAGATTGTACCCACTGCGCCACCGTGCTGCCCAGATGCATTTATTAATTAAGCCAAATTTAATAAATAATACATCGCCTAAAAGCGGCATCAGTACACAAGGCGGCATAAACTAAAGCAGCATCATCTGAATGCATTATTACTATTACACCTGCATTCGCTATTGAAATAACCGCAGATCCTTTTCTTTATACCTTATAACCGTGATCCAATTTGCATACCAAGTTTAAGTCTAAAGTGATTTTGTCGCCTGTTTTCTCCTGCTTTTGTAAACCCTGGAGGATAAGAGCTCTCGATGATGATTATTATTCTGGTCTGATTGATTTATGATGCATTTGTGTGAATACATTAAGCGTTTATATAATGCTCTGAGTCACAGTTCTTAACTAGTGACTACCCCACGACCAGAACTAAGAAAACACACACACACACACACACACACACACACACACACACACACACACACAAAGACTCTCAATGCTGTTACACAATCACACTTTTACAGATGTTTTAAGAAGTGAGAACTTACATGAGTATTGTCTATGCAGTTCCAGTCTTCATCCTCTGGACGGCGCTCTTCCTCGTCTGATTATTTCCCAACAGTCTGTCTGTCTGTTCAGGCAGAACCAGATCATTTATTTAAGATAATGAAGATAATGATCCAAATAAAAAATTATGATATGAAGTAAATAGAGTTACTTTTTTAGTTCTTAATATGTTACGATGAGGGGTGGCACGGTGGCTCAGTGGTTAGCACTGTCGCTGGTTCGAGTCCCGGCAGGACCAGTTGTCATCTGTGTGGAGTTTGCATGTCCTCCCCGTTTTGGCGTGGGTTTCCTCCGGGTGCTCCGGTTTCTCCCACAGTCCAAAGACATGCAGTATAGGTGAATTGAATAAACTAAATTGTCCGTAGTGTATGTGTGTGTGAATGGGTGTATGGGTGTTTTTCAGTATTGGGTTGCGGCTGGAAGGCCATCTGCTGCGTAACACATATGCTGGAATAGTTGGCGGTTCATTCCGCAGTGGTGAGCCCTAATAAATTAGGGACTAAGCCGAAGGAAAATTAGTGAATGAATAAGTGAATGAACAATATAGTATAAATATTTAATGATCCAATGATAAGTATTCATTCATTCATTTTCATTTCGGCTTAGTCCCTTTATTAATCTGGGGTCGCCACAGCGGTATGATCCGCCAACTTATCCAGCATATGTTTTACGCAGCGGATGCCCTTCCAGCTGCAACCCATCTCTAGGAAACATCCACACACACTCATTCACACTCATACACTACGGACAATTTAGCTTACCCAATTCACCTGTACCGCATGTCTTTGGACTTGTGGGGGAAACCGGAGCACCCAGAGGAAACCCACGCCAACACGGGGAGAACATGCAAACTCCACACAGAAACGCCAACTGACCCAGCCGAGGCTCGAACCAGCGTCCTTCTTGCAGTGAGGCGAACGTGCTATCCACTGCGCCACCGTGAGGCCCCCAATGATAAGTATTCAATTCAATTCAATTCAATTCAATTCAATTGAAGTTTACTTATATAGCGCTTTTTACAATGTAGATTGTGTCAAAGCAGCTTAACAAGTTCTAGTAAAGTCCAGATTTCAGAGTTTAGTTCAGTTCAGTTCAGTTCAGTTCAGTGTGGCTTAAGTTTCACTGCTGAAAGTTCAAACACTGAAGAGCAAATCCACCGAAGCGCAGCTCCACAAGTCCCAATCCGAGCAGGCCAGTGGCAACAGTGGCGAGGAAAAAACTTCACCAATAGACAAAGTGAAGGAAAAAAAACCTCGAGGGAAACCAGGCTCTGTTGGGCACGATCATTATTCTTCTGGCCAAACTTCCTATGTGGAGCTGCAGTCTAGGCGCCGGGCTGGAGAAGCTGGACATCCATCGTGTAAGCTGCAGGTGTGGGTAGGGCACCAGTGGGAGGTTAGGCTGGCCCACAGGATCAAACGTAGACTTGTTCGTCACTGTAGCCTTTCAGGAATCAGTCTCATGCACTCCACTCCTCCATGGCCACCACGGTATCAGCTCGGGATACAGCCTGGTCCAGGATACCTTCGGATCATCTCTTCACAGGTCTAGGATCGCATCGATGGCGCTGCAAATCTGTAGGGACCTCGGGATGAGTATCCCCAGGTGGAAATAGAAAATAAAGAAAATATTTAGCGTAGCTGCTGTTCATAGTGTATTTAAACCAGAAAGAAAAAGGATTGTTATAGATGAAAATAGCAGTTATATAACAAATATGTAAAGCATATGAGAGTTTCTAACACAATGGCTGGTGTATTAAGACAGTAGTACACTAATACACCATACCGTTATGCGACGCATTGAGTGTATGCTTTACTAAAAAGATAAGTCTTTAGTCTAGTTTTAAATTGAGAGAGTGTGTCTGAGCCTCGGACATTATCAGGAAGGCTATTCCAGAGTTTAGGAGCCATAAATGAGAAGGCTCGACCTCCTTTACTCGACTTTGCTATTCTAGGTACTACCAGAAGCCCTGCGCTTTGAAATCTTAAAGAGCGGGTTGGATTGTAACGAGACAGAAGGTTAGTTAGATAAACAGGAGCTCCATTATTTAAAGCTTTATAGGTAAGAAGCAATATTTTGTAATCAATACGGAACTTAACAGGCAGCCAGTGTAAGGAGGATAAAATTGGGGCGATATGATCATATTTTCTAGACCTGGTAAGAACTCTGGCAGCTGCATTTTGTACTAGCTGAAGTTTATTAATGGAAGATGCTGGGCAACCAGCGAACAGAGCATTACAGTAATCCAGCCTAGAGGTCATAAAAGCGTGAACTAGCTTTTCTGCATCTGAGATGGATAGCATATTTCTTAACTTAGCGATATTTCTCAGATGAAAGAAGGCGGTTTTTGTGACATGGGAGATATGATTTTCAAAAGATAAATTGCTGTCTAATATAACGCCCAGATCTTTTACAGTAGAGCTAATGCTAACTTTGCATCCCTCTAATTGCAGGTCAAGTTGTGAGATCTGCTGTGTACAGGATTTAGGCCCAATAAGTAATAATTCTGTTTTGTCTGAGTTTAAGAGAAGAAAATTGTTGGTCATCCAGTCTTCAATATCTTTAATACATTGAGTTAGTTTAGACAGTTCAGATGTCTCATCAGGTTTTGTTGAAATATATAATTGGGTATCATCTGCATAGCAGTGGAAGCTGATCCCATGTCTTCTAATAATGTCTCCCAGGGGTAGCATGTATATTGTAAACAGCAAAGGGCCTAGAACTGACCCTTGAGGCACCCCATACTTTTATTAAAGTAATTATTAATTATTATTAAAGTATTAAAGTAATAAACAGAAAACAAACAAACAAATTAACTTCAGTCTATAATTGATTGAAATAATCTATATTAACCTAATGACGTGTCTAAGAAACATTACGATACATATGTCAAATAAAAAAGAAAAACATCTCTTGCAATGAATAAATGAACGAACGAATGAGTCAAGGATTATTTAAGTATTAAAGTAACAAACAGAAAACAAACAAACAAAAGTGGGTCATAAGATACTATACTTCAATATAAAATATTACAATAACAATCTGGTGCGGTGGTGCAGTGGGTAGCACTGTCTCCTTACAGCAAGAAGGTCACTGATTCGAACCTCGGCTGGGTCAGTTGGCATTTCTGTGTGGAGTTTGCATGTTCTCCCCGAGTTGGCGTGGGTTTCCTCCGAGTGCTCCGGTTTCCCCCACAGTCCAAACACATGCGCTATAGGTGAATTGGGTAAGCTAAATTGTCCGTATTGATTGTATGTGAATGCAAGAGTGTATGGGTGTTTCCCAGTGATGGGTTGCAGCTGGAAGGGCATCCGCTGTGTTAAACATATGCTGGATAAGTTGGCAGTTCATTCTGCTGTGGCGACCCCTGATGAATAAAGGGACTAAGCCAAAGGAAAATGAATGAATGAATAAATCAGACTTTTGAATGAATTAATTGAAAAGATGATTCAATGGCTCATTTATCAAAACAAGCAGATTTTTTATTCTTTGAATGAATGAATGTTGTGGAAAACACTGATTTTCTTCATCCGATTATTATTTCCCTACAGTCTGTTTTGTGTTGGAGCGCCTATAGTCAAGCAGAACCAAATAAAGATAATTTATGATTTCATAAAGCTCAGCATAATGCTGTTGCAACCTTCATACTGAATGACGTGCTTTATTGCTAGTTTTAACTGCGTGAAGCTGGTTTTGTGTACTGTAGCTATATCTCTCAGCTTAAATAAATATATGGAAATCCACAAAAAACAGACCAAATTAGCCCCATTTTTCAGCAGGAAATCTATTTACAATGCAGCATGGTCTCTTATTTATATTCAGAAAATAATAATAATAATAATAATTCCTTACATTTATATAGCGCTTTTCTGGACACTCAAAGCGCTTTACACATTGTGGGGAATCTCCTCATCCACCACCAGTGTGCAGCATCCACCTGAATGACGCGACGGCAGCCATATTGCGCCAGACGGCACACCACACACCAGCTGATTGGTGGAGAGGAGACGAAAGGAGTGATGAAGCCAATTATGATATGGGGATGGTTAGGAGGCCATGATGGACGGAGGCCTGTGGGCAAATTTGGCCAGGATGCCAGGGTAAACCCCTACTCTTTTTCGAAGGACATCATGGGATTTTTAACGCCCACAGAATGTCAGGACCTCAGTTTAACGTCTTATCCGAAAGATGGCGCTCACTGAGCAGTATAGAGTCCCCTTCACTATACTGGGGCATTAGGACCCACACAGACAGCAGGTTAAGCGCCCCCTGCTTGTCTCACTAACACCACTTCCAGCAGCAACCTGCCTTTCCCATGTGGTCTCCCATTACTGACCAGGCACAGCCCTGCTTAGCTTCAGTGGGCGACCATGTGAGAGTTGCAGAGCTAACTGCTGGCAAAACTGTTACTATACAGTAAAACTATTAAGGGGATAATTTTTAATGAAAAAAAAAACATATATTAAGTAAATTTAGTAGTTTATAACGTGCTCAATAAATATAACGATGGATGTGTAAAATAGTAAAACAATTGTAGAAATGAATGAACGATTCTATTCATTCATTTTCTTTTCGGCTTAGTCCCTTTATTAATCTGGGGTCGCCACAACGGAATGAACCGCCAACTTATCCAGCATATGTTTTATGCAGCGGATGCCCTTCCAGCTGCAACCCATTACTGGGAAACATCCATACACGCCCATTCACACTCATACACTGTGGACACTTTAGTTTATTCAATTCACCTGTACTGCATGTCTTTGGACTTGTGGGGGAAACCGGAGCACCCGGAGGAAACCCACGCAAACACAGGGAGAACATGCAAACTCCACACAGAAACGCCAACTGACCCAGCCGGGGCTCGAACCAGCGACCTTCTTGCTGTGAGGCGATTGTGCTACCCACTGCGCCATCGTGCTGCCTTGAACGAGTCTATTTTAATATAAATATTTAAATCCAATGATAAGTATTAAAGTAATAGATGAACATAAAACAAATATTAACAATATTAAATATTACAATAATAAACGAACAAACAAATATTTGAATCCTAAACGAATCAGACTTTTGAATTAATTCATTGAAAAGATGATTCAATGGCTCGTTTATCAAAACAACCAGAATTTCACATCTTGGAATGAATAAATGTCCTTGAAAACACTGTACTGTAAAAAAAATCTAATATTCAAAACAAACAATTAGCCTCTTCAATAATACATTTTTATTTCGATAAAAAGATACATTCATAAACGTACTTACTTTATTAAATGAATCAGTGTTTTAAAAAGGAACTGGTTAAAAGAATGATTCAATGACTCGCTCATAAGAACGGTGGATTCCAAACTGAATCGATTCCCTAAATGACTCACTCTGCATTTGTCACGTAAAGCTGGATCCTTGTATTAGCTCTTTAAACTCCGCTTAGCCAATCAAATAATTGTTTATTGAACAGGTAGTTGTAATGCTCTGATCTGATTGGTTATACTGCAGTTAGCGCGCTATATCATACGTCCCGTGTGCCTTTTGGAGTTTTTACAATGTAAACACAAACAGCAAAGTATCAGTCTTGTTTGTGTGATATTTATTAAATATTAAGGAATGGTGTATGGACACGACACGTTGCAGAAACGGCAAATAAAAGCCCTACAGCACATATTTCAATTGCGCCGTGTTTTCTAAAGCTCTGAGAGATGTTTGAAGGCTCCATCCATCCCACGCAAAACTACTTCAGACAGCAATTAATCAGCAGGTGATTCTCTCTCTCTCTCTCTCTCTCTCTCTCCCTCCCTCCCCTCAGGAGTTTTTCACTCTACCATAGCTCATATCATTACTACACATCACAATATCAGCTACTTTTAACATTTTTAATATCATTTTCATGATATCTACAACACGTCAAATGCCTAATGTTTGACCATGTTATGTTCATATGTCGAGGTTACAGTCCAAAAACAAATATTCAGAATCTCTGTGCTTCAGCTGAGGATATAAGGGGTCACTAAGTTCTTTCACTGTTTTTTTGGTTTTGTTTACTTTTTACTGAGGTGTTCATTCAATACGTCCTATGGTGTGACATAGCAAAACAACAACAATAATATACAAAAATAGTGTAAGAGTGATTTATCTTCATTCACTCAAAAAAATCAAAGATTTTTGCTGCTTGTTTGGAAGATTTTTGTTAGTTTTTTAAATATTTTTAGGCATAACTTAATTGTTTTACGTTCAATCCACTTAAACGTAAGTTAAATCAACCGATTTGCGTCCGGAAATGTGAACGAATTGTGTGAAACCCTGTATTTTATTAAAGGTGTTGTTGGAGACGTGTCTTCATATAGTGCTATTTATTTTAAATGAAATTATGAGTTATATATATTTCTTTCTCCATGACTTGTCACACCAAAGGACAACAAAACTAAGCAGTTTTAAAATGGTTCCCAAAAAGGTAAACATGTGAACAATTCTGAGATGAAACATAACAGATGCACATCCTTCTACTAAATGTTTTCCATGGAATGGGCTATATGCACAGCTAGTGTTTTTCAGCCAACTTCCGGTGAAAGCTTTATGTGACTATTAAGCTATTATAACTCTCCGTTATGGATGTGACAGATGTGAAATTGAACTTGTGTGACTTTGGTAAATCAAATATAATTGTTTGAAAACACTGACAGAGACATTTTTGAGTATTTTTGCAGTACTGTAAAATACAAGCCTACACAAAAAACCTAGAAAGGGTTTCGCTATTTTGGTGAAAACGTAATTATTTTCATGGCAAGGTTGACATTTGCATGGAATTGCTTATGTAAATTCATTTCAAGTTTTCAATTGAAGTTTATTTCTATAGCGCTTTTTACAATGTAGATTGTGTCACAGCAGCTTAACATGTTCTAGTAAAGTCCAGATTTCAGAGTTTAGTTCAGTTCAGTTCAGTTCAGTGTGGTTTAAGTTTCACTGCTGAAAGTTCAAATACTAAATAGAGCAAATCCACCGAAGCACAGGTCCCGATCCGAGCAGGCCAGTGGCAACAGTGGCGAGGAAAAAACTTCACCAATTGACGAAGTGAAGGGAAAAAAAACCTTGAGAGAAACCAGGCTATGTTGGGCACGATCATTATTCTTCTGGCCAAACGTCCTGTGTGGAGCTGCAGTCTAGGCGCCAGGGGCTGGAGAAGCTTGACGTCCATTGTGGAAGCTGCAGGTTGGGTAGGGCACCAGCGGGAGGTCAAGCTAGCCCACAGTATGTATGTATGTATTTATTTATCTTTGTCTGTCAAAATCAATACAAAAATAAAAGTAAAATTGCATTATTGTGCAATAATTGATGGCCTTTTATTATTCCTTCTAAGGTGTTTGGCAACACACCCCATGTTTGTCATCCCAACATGCCATCTGACTGCCGAACCATCATCAGTTTGGGTGAGTAATATCTTAAAAAAATGAATCAATTAAATACCTCCACATGACATTTTGGTATTTTCAGTCATGCTGTGCATCATTATTGACATCCACTGAGGTAAATTGGAAATTGCATAATGCTTACCCAAACAGTCTATTCTTAAAACATGCTGGCACTTTTGATTCCTCCTCTGTCCACCATTTCCCTTATAAATACTCATCTGTCATTGGCTCAGATAACAGCAAAAGCCTGTTGCCTGGTAACATCGCTTGTGTTTGAGAGAGAAATGCTGCTGCTTTTGTGTCTCTGTCCCTGTTTTTCCCTTTATTTTTCTAACAATAATGTTTATACTACACAACCATCTAAATTTCTAACAGCACGCCCACTGATGATGGCTTTATATGAAGCGATCAGTCGGGACATTATTTTGCAATCTGTTATCAGTGGAATTATTTAGCAGCTCTACGTGAAGCATAATGCAAAATCTGACAGTAAGCATCACACCACATGCCAAAACTTTGAAATTCATTTCACACCTCCCTTGCTATTAATGAACACTCCTCAGTCAACAAGTCATGAAAGGGTGTAAATTAAGCCAGTCTTTCATTAGGAAATGTGCCGGTCTTTAGATGTGAAATTGACTAGGACAACTGCAGCTTTAATGAGTTTTTGAACCAGAATGAATTCATACCCAAAGGTTTCCTGATGGTAGTGCCAACAGCAGCTAATGAACACGTTCATTTGCGCAGTCGAGTTTGTCATGAATGAAAATATTCCAGATGCGGCTCTGTAAATGCCAGAAAGGCAGCTTTATTCACGAGTCAGGAAGGATGAAACGAGAAACTTATGAAGTCACTTTACAGTTTGTCAAAGGCTGAGCTTGGTGGAGGGAGGGAGGAGAAGCTGCTGTCGTA
Source organism: Danio choprae (assembly GCA_903798125.1). NCBI lineage: Eukaryota > Metazoa > Chordata > Actinopteri > Cypriniformes > Danionidae > Danio > Danio choprae. Next base: position 415,412 of record CAIGQW010053392.1, read on the forward strand.
TCATTTAATATCTCCTGGCAGTTTATAAATTATTATTCATTTAAATGGTGCGATCATTTGCTCTAGGTTTTGTTATTTTCATGGGGGAGATAAAGTGACAGAGTTATAAATGGATTGACAGACAGACAGACAGACAGACAGAGAGCAATAAAAGAGCATTGGATGGATGGATGGATGAATGGATAGACAGACTGAAAGATTGATTAATAAATAGATAAAGTGATAGATAGATAGATAGATAGATAGATAGATAGATAGATAGATAGATATAGTCATTTTGACAGACGAACAGATAGAAAGACAGAACAACAAGTGTGATAGAACATTGGATGGATGGATGGAGAGATAGATAGATAAACTGATAGACAGACAGACAGACTGATTGATTGCTAAATAAATAAAGTGATAGACAGAGAAGGCAACAATAATGGATGGATGGATAGAGACAGATAGACAGACTTGATTAATTGATTGATAAAGTGACAGATAGATAGATAGATAGATAGATAGATATATAGTCATTTTGAAATTAAATAATGGTGTAGGATGAATGGGTGGTAGGGATATAGAGGGATGGATATATAGATTTGCAGTGACAGTTATAAATGGATTGACAGACAAACAGACAAAGCAACAAAAGTGATAGAACATTAGATGGATGGATAGATAGATAAACTGATAGACAGACTGATTTATTGCTAAATAAATAAAGTGATAGACAGAGAGGGCAACAAAAATGGATGGATGGATAGATAGACAGACAGACAGACAGATAGACAGACTTGATTTGATTGATCGATTGATTGATTGATTGATTGACTGATGATAAAGGGATAGAGCAAGATAGATAGATAGATAGATAGATAGATATGCAGTTACAAAGTCATAAATGGATTGACAGACTAACAGACAGACAGAGCAACAAAAGTAAGAGAGCATTAGCTGGATAGATGGATGTATACATGGATACACTGATAGACAGAAAGACTGATTGGTTGATTGCTAAATAGATAAAATGATAGACCGAGAGGGCAACAAAGATGGATGGATGGATAAACTAATAGACAGACAGGATTGATTGATTGATTGATTGATTGATTGATTGATTAATTGATTGATTGGTTGATTGACAGACAGAGCAACAAAGATGGATGGATGGATAGATAGATAGTAATTTTGAACTTAATGGTGTAGGATGAATGGATAGGTAGGTAGATTGATTGATTGATAAAGTGATAGACAGAAAGATGGATGGATAGATAGCAATTTTGAAATTAAATAATTGTGTACAAAAGCAGTGATCACAAAATGTCTGAAGTGAAATCAAATGTGGGGAGAAAAGATAAATATCAGATGTGAGAGAGAGAGAGAGAGAGCAAGAGAGAAAGAGTGCTGAGTTTCACCAGTGAGTCAGTCTGCTCGTATTACTGTGATTATAGAGAGCTTCTGCAGTAGAGAGAGAGAGAGAGAGAGAGAGAGGGAGAGAGAAAAAGAGAGAGAGGTGAGCACGATTCTTCTCCAGGATTCAGCTCGCTTCCCTCCTCGTCTCAGTTCTCCTCTCTCTTCCCACTCAAGTGCATCTGATCCGTCTCTCTCCCGCACAACTCCTCTGTTTCTCAACAACTCTCGGAGGATGACACTTTCAGAAACCTCTAGCCACAGACCCCTGTTTCCCGGCTCATGGCTGCCCAGGACGACTCAACACACTTGGGCTTCCCTCGCGCGGACCTGCCCTCTCTAAAGTGGATCCACAGACCAACAACTGGTTTCTTTTAGGGTGAGTAACATTAACACAGAATATGAGTTTGTTAATTTCAGATAGATGTGTTAGCTATAATGTGTGGCAGTTCAATGACAATTCTTGTTTGTTGATGTCA
>CAIGQW010053392.1:447656-468821 GCA_903798125.1 Danio choprae
GCATATACTCCAGAATGTTCTGAAGAGTGATCAGATGATCTGCATATTCTTTCTTTGCCATGAAAATGAACTTAATCCTGAAAACAACTTTCCGCTGCATTTCACTGCTGTCATTAAAGGAGCTGCTGAGATCATTTCAGTAATCGTCTTGTTAACTCAGGTGAGAATGTTGACCAGCACAAGGCTGGAGATCATTATGTCAGGCTGATTGGGTTAGAATGGCGGACTTGACATGTTAAAAGGAGGGTGATGCTTGAAATCATTGTTCTTCCATTGTTAACCATGGTGACCTGCAAAGAAACGCGTGCAGCCGTCATTGCGTTGCATAATAATGGCTTCACAGGCAAGGATATTGTGGCTACTAAGATTGCATCTAAATCAACAATTTATAGGATCATCAAGAACTTCAAGGAAAGAGGTTCAATTATTGTTAAGAAGGCTTCAGGGTGTCCAAGAAAGTCCAGAAAGCGACAGGATCGTCTCCTAAAGAGGATTCAGCTGCGGGATCGCAGTGCCACCAGTGCAGAGCTTGCTCAGGAATGGCAGCAGGCAGGTGTGAGTGCATCTGCAGCACAGTGAGGCCAAGACTTTTGGAAGATGGCCTGGTGTCAAGAAGGCCAGCAAAGAAGCCACTTCTCTTCAAAAAAACATCAGGGACAGATTGATCTTCTGCAAAAAGTATGGCGAATGGACTGCTGAGGACTGGGGCAAAGTCATATTCTCCGATGAAGCCCCTTTCCGATTGCTTGGAAAGGGGCTTGTCCGGAGAAGAAAAGGTGAGCGCTACCATCAGTCCTGTGTCATGCCAACAGTAAAGCATCCTGAGACCATTCACGTGTGGGGTTGCTTCTCATTCAAGGAAGTGGGCTCACTCACAATTTTGCCCAAAAACACAGCCATGAATAAAGAATGGTACCAAAACACCCTCCAACAGCAACTTCTTCCAACAATCCAACAACAGTTTGGTGAAGAATAATGCATTTTCCAGCATGATAGAGCACCGTGCCATAAGGCAAAAGTGATATCTAAGTGGCTCGGGGACCAAAACTTTAAAATTTTGGGTCCATGGCCTGGAAACTCCCCAGAGTTTAATCCAATTGAGAACTTGTGGTCAATCCTCAAGAGGCGGGTGGACAAACAAAAACCCACTAATTCCGACAAACTCCAAGAAGTGATTATGAAAGAATGGGTTGCTATCAGTCAGGATTTGGCCCAGAAGTTGATTGAGAGCATGCCCAGTCCAATTGCAGAGGTCCTGAAAAAGAAGGGCCAACACTGCAAACACTGACTCTTTGTATAAATGTCATGCAATTGTGGACAAAAGCCTTTGAAACGTATGAAGTGCTTGTAATTATATTTCAGTACATCAAAGAAACAACTGAAACAAAGATCTAAAAGCAGTTTAGCAGCAAACTTTGTCAAAACTAATATTTGTGTCATTCTCAAAACTTTTGGCCACGACTGTACATTATACAAGTTTCACTTCTTGAATGGAATTAGAGAAGTAAATCAACTTAATCGTAAATCAGCTAATTTAATGCCCTGCTACATATACGATAGGTTATTTGTAATTTCGTATAATATATACACATAACCACAATTTGTTTTATCATTATAAAGATAATAAATAAGGAGGACTTCTCTCCTGAATCCCCGGGTCTGAATGCAGACAAAGTGAATAATAATACAGCACGTCTCTTTCTATTTCAACCATTAGCCCTGTAATCTGGAGGATTTTAAACATGGGTGAACACAGCAGCACGGATAGGCGTTGTGTCTGAATGGTAACAAACTCAACTGATAAAATACAAAGTCCGCCATTCTCCAATTCTCGTACAGCTCTCCCGACAAAAATGCTTGCTACACACAAACAGGTTTTCACAGAGCATCACAGAGAAAACCATGTAACAAACCCCGTGGATGATGGAAACAAACAGAGGACGGTTGTATCTCCTTGCTGTAGACCTACACAGACCTGAGTTTGCAGCAGGTCGCCACCTAGAGCAACAGGCAGCTACAAAGCTGTTGCTAGTGTGAATGAGGCATAATTTATTTTCTTGTTTTTGTTTTCAAAACGAATAAACGGCTCATTTATGCCAAATTTGAACCTTCTCACGAACAAAAATGTAGTTTTTCAAATATTTATTTTTGTTTTCGTCACATTTTGTTCTTGCACACAAAATGAAAATGCAATAAAACCAAAATGAACAAATAAACGGCTTTAAAATTTGTTCTCTTTCGGGGCGGGAATTATACACGCCCCATCAAACCGTGCCATCATCAGCTGTTCCGATTAAAAAAAATAAATAAATAAATAAAAAAAAAGACTCTGGTTTTATGATTGGTTTTGTGGTTCAGGATCTCACACTGTATGATAATAACAACACATTTTATATTCGCCTTTTGCAAACAAACTGTTAAGAAGGCTTTCTAACTCGCTTATCCAATAATAAACTGACACAATTCAGCATTCATTAACTGGTCTAGATTATGAAGTCATACTTTGTTATTTTTTATAGCTAAGAAATTAAATTAAATTGCTAATGCAGCTGTTTTTTTATTTCTTTGTAAATGTCTCAGACCAATGGAGAGCAACAGGTAAAGATTGAAGAACTCCAGGAGAAGCTTGCTAAGGTAAAGTGAAGATTTATTTCATATTGACAAAAACAAATGAATTGAGTTGTTCTGGATAATGGCAGATGTATATATGTAATAAAAAAAAAGGTTTGTAATAATGACTATTGTTTTTTTTCTGAGCTAAACTGAATGCGTTTCACCTAGAATCAGCTAAATTGAGCAAATTAATTACACAGTTTTCTTCAACTGAGATGCTTTATGGGTTTTCTTCTCCGATAACAACCTCCTGGATGTACTTTATCCCTAACAAATGAACTCCATGCTTGTTTAAAATTGGTACTGTATCACATTTGTGATCATGCCCATATGCGGTAATCAACAGAGGAGCAGATTTTTACTGTAGCATTTTGATCTTATGTCATGTCAAAATTACAGACAAAATGCTCCATCCTTTTCCTCCAGGCAGTGAAGGCGAGTACTGAAGCCACTGATCTCCTCCAGAACGTCCGTCAGGCTAAAGAGCGAATGGAGCGAGACCTGGAACGTCTGCAGACCAAAGAGGATTCATCCGACAGCCTGCGCAGACGCTTACGAGAGACTGAGGTTACAATTAACTTCACTTTAGCTTCTTCCCACGCTTCATTTTACCATTAGATTAACATTTCAACTATTTCTAACCCTAAACCTAACCCCTAACTCTCACCCCTAACCCTAAAAACTGATTTTTACTTGACGCGTCTGCTAGTACGCTTGAGTGTGCGGTGAATGTGACATCATCGCGCTGTTTGCAGAGGCTCGCTTTGGGTGCGCGCCACATGATTTCGGCTGGCGGAGCGCACAAAACTTTTTGAGACTCGAGTGAAGAGTTTGCGCGGCGCCGCTTTTCATTTGAGTTTAATATGAATCACTTTGAAGAGATTTTGGTATGTCTGTACAGACATCTTTATGATCCGTCCATGCGTGATCATAGGGATAACCAGATGGCCAATAATTCTTGGCTAAAAATTGCACGTTTTTGTAAAAAAGTTTAGAAAGACTTGAAGGATAAGATTGTTAAAACCCAAAAAGAGAGGCCGTGGCAAATGTGGAGACCTATGTGGTTTTAATAAACAATTACTGAATACGTTTTCCCACCATTCATATGTTTTACACTGATGTATGTATTGCAATTTTGAATTTAGAACAATTTAATATCTACAAAACTAAAATGAAGTAACAAATTATTTCTTTGATAACTGGAAAAGAATATTTTAACCTATCGCTTTACAATATACTGATGCCCTTTCTTTTTGCACCAAGCTCAAAAACAGCCAGACACAGGAAAAGTTTCTCTCCTCAGGCCATCTACCTCATGAACAGTTCAATATCTCCCTACTGTGCAAATAAACGTGCAATACTTTCTCATACACACTCGTACAGCACCTTATAACAATTTACAGTGCAATACTTTCTCTACGCAGTTGTACACAACACCTTATACACTTGTATATTTATAACAAGTCTGTACATACAATTCATCATCCAGGGCTTTCTGACTGACTGCATCTCTGTTTAATGTTTGTCGTCTTTTTCATATTTATTTCGTGTTGTCACTTTATGTACACTGGAAGTTTCTGTAGCCAAAACAAATTCCTTGTGTGTGTGTGTGTGAGCACACTTGGCAATAAAACCCATTCTGATTCTGATTCTGATTATTGGTGATAATGATCAGGAATGTTGGACCATTATTGCCTTTTTAGCATATAAGTAGAGGACACAAACTAGCCAGACAGTAAGCAGTCAGCATTTTTTAGTAAGTGTACTTTTTGTTTTGCTTTTATTCTTTCCATAATAAGAATATATCTGTAGAGCAAAATATATATTAAATATATATTTGTAGAGCAACCCGTCTTCTGTTGTCATTAATATTTTAATAAACTATAATAGGTAGAACTGCCTGAGATATGAACAAAAGCAAGTGATGCATCAAAGTTTGATTTAATAAAATCTCTAATCTTTAAAATAATTGATAAAAATATCAATAAAAAATCTTGAACGATATTAATGATATGATGTAGTTCCGGAAACTTCCTACTTCTATGTTTATCCATCTTGATTTTACGGTTGGTTTATTTTGATCGCCCCCTGTCGTTTTAAAAAAATATCTCAACGGCGACGGCTTCAAGTATAAAGGCCTTGTCTGTTTTGGAGGTCCGCGGAGGTCCAAGACGCGGCGCCAGGCGAAAGTATAAATCAGCCTTAACCCTAACCCTAATGTCTTACTTATGATGTTGTGACTGCTGGGATTATTTGTGACCCTGGACCACAAAACCAGTCAAAATTATACAATGTATGGGTCAAAATTATTGATTTTTTTTTTTATGCCAACAATCATGAACAATTGAATGTTAGTAAAGATCATGTTCCATGAAGATATTTTGTAAATTCCCTACTGTAAATTTATCAAAACTCAATTTTTGATTAGTAATGTGCATTGCAAAGCACTTCATTTAGACAACATTTAAAGGGGATTTTTCTTGGTTTAGATTTTTTTCAGATTCCAGATTTTCAAACAGTTGTAACTTGGCCAAATATACAAACATATTTATTCCTCCTTCAGTTGATGTATAAATCTCAATTCCAGTGTAAAAAATATCACTTATAACTATTTTGTTGTCCATGGTCTCATTTCAATTTAAAGGTGCTGTATATGAAGTTTTTGACTCTAATAAAACATAAAAATACCATAATATGTTTGCAGATGTTTAAGAAACATGCTAAGTGAACATTCTTGTTTATCTGAAAAACAATGCTGAAGTCAGATATTCTGCTTTGAAAATGTGCGTTACGTGCCGGAACGGCTGTCTTTGTTTTGGTTCTTTTAAACCGCCCACTGCCACTTTAGCCAATCATATTTCAGGACCCCGGGTTGCCTTGGTGGAAAACAGCATATTTCATTCATTCATTGAGAAGGCTCTCAAAGCATGTGCCCGTGACCAAAATGCGACCTCTGGTGAACAGTAGCAGACTCTGAAATGAGATGCAGATTCAGAGTTCCTCATGAGGTTATTAATTAGCAAATAATATAAATATTATGAGCGTAAACATTAGGTGAGCAGGTTACATTGTAACCCCGTGTCCTAACAACACGCTACTTGATGAGATTTGCAGTAATAAGCACTTTGGCATTTTGCACCAAACGAAACACGACAGAAATTTAAATACGGCCATTCAGAAGCACAGAATATGCACTCACTCACGAAATGGTGAGGTTTATAATCTAATTAATACATATTAAACCTCTTTAACATTATTAAATGTAGATGCTGAATCACTACAGTATGTGTTGGTTTTGATTCACAGTTCTAAAGTTCAATTTAAAATGGTTTATTTTATTTTCCAGATCTGAGGTGAACTATCTGCTGCTGCTTTCAGTAGTGTGGCAATACATGTCATGTAAAATGGCATTCAAACTCACATTATTAGCCATTAACACTGAATAAAGCACATGAGGTGTACCTGAGGGGATCATTGTCAAGTTTTCTGTTGTTCAGCTGCAAGCTTATTAATTCGAGGTGTTGGTTAGAACAGAAACTCCTTTTAATATGGGAATATTCCTTCTATCGTGTGCCGCTGCTTTTATATAGAACACGATTTAAATCAGCCTTTAGGCTCGATCGTGAGAATCGCCCCTTTTGGTCTTCAATCTGGCAACCTGCGCTTGCGTTTGTTTTGATCCAGGAGTGCAATACCTAGTTCTACCACTGGGTGTCAAACTTACATGCTGCACTTTTAATATAAAATGTTAACTCACAGTGCATTATCTAAAGTTAACCAGCTTGAATTTGGATTTGAATAATGCATTAGTAAATGTTGCATTGTGATTAATAAATGCTTAATAAGTATTGCGTAAAATTAGTTCATGTTAGTAAATACATTAACTACTGAAACCTTGTTGTAAAGTGTGATCATTTTGTTTTTGGCAGTGCAGAATTAGATTGTGTTTCTTTTTTTGGGATTGATCAGGACGGCAAGAAATTCCTGGAGAACCAGGTGAAGAGGCTGGAGATGGTGGAGCGGAGAGAATCCAAACTGAAAGACGACATTCAGACCAAGTCGCAGCAGATCCAGCAGATGGCCGACAAAATCATGGTGAGACTGAGATGCGAGCGAGAGCTGAACTCCTGCTGGTTTACACATACTGTATCTAAAACACAAACAAACAGGTAAACACTGGAGTGCTGTTCACTTCAACATGACGTGTCCATCAAATGCGATTGCAGAAATGCCTATCGGAGATGTCACATGTACAGTTGTATATTCAGTCCTGTATATTTTAGTCCTGTATATATATATATATTTTTTTTACCAATTTCTGTTTAACGGAAAGAAGATTTTTTCACCACATTTGTAATCATGATAGTTTTAATAACTCATTTCTAATAACTGATTTCTTTTCTCTTTGCCATGATGACAGCACATAATATTTGACTAGATATTTTTCAAGATGCTAGTATTCTGCTTAAAGTGGCATTTAAAGGCTTAACTGGGTTAATTAGGCAAGTTAGGGTAATTAGGCAAGTCATTGTATAACAGTGGTTTCTTCTGTAGACAATCGGAAAAAATATTGCTTACGGGGCCGATCACACTGAACACGCTTTTTGCGTTGAGAGGCGCCTTTTTCGAATGATTTACTAATGGCTGCGAACGTTTTGCACGCTGCTTATGCGCCCTGCGTGCCTCGTGTTTTAACCACCTCGCCTTTTTGTCGTAACGTCAATCACGTCTCTTTCATTCTCCAATCAAATGACAGCAGATGTGGGGTTTCCGTTGAGGTGACAGCAGTGTTAGTGTTGTCAAGATGACTATGGAGACTTTTGAAGATGTAGGAGAGACTAGTGGTTGCTGTTTTGAGTTATCCAGAGCTGTATGACTTCACAAATCTTGAATATCACAATATTAATAAATATTAAAATTATAACAATATCAACCCGCGCACAATACTCAGCTGTTTCGGTCATTGCCTAGCAGCATAAAAAGCACACCGCTCTTCTTTTTTTCTTGTCAACAATAAAAGGCATTGCCTTTTCAGAACAGAAAATAGTGTGATCGGCCCCTTAGGGGGCTAATAATATTGACCAGAAAATGGTTTTTAAATGATTAAAAACTGCTTTTATTCTAGTCGAAATAAAACAAATAAGACTTTCTCCAGAAGAAAAAATATTATAGGAAATACTGTGAAAAAATTCCTGAATCTGTTAAACATCATTTGGGAAATATTTGAAAAAATTGACAAAAATTCACAGAAGGGTGAATAATTTTGACTTCAACTGTATATTCACAGTATATAATTTACTCACTATTTACTCATCCTCAAGTGGTTGCAAACCGTTTCTTTTTTCTGTTGAACACAAAAGAAGATATTTTGAAGAAAGCTGAAAACCTGTAACCATTGACTCCCATAGTAGGAAAAACAAATACTATGGAAGTCAATGGTTACAGGTTTTCAACATTTTTCTAAATATCTTCTTTTGTGTTTAACAGAAGAAAGAAACGGTTTGCAACCACTTGAGGCGGAGTAAATAGTGAGTCTGGTCTGAAACAAGTAAAGAACAAATAAAGAACTTTTAAAAAACAAATAAAAAGACATAAAAAAATCTAATAATTTTAAAAATACTGTAATGTGTTACAGCTAAACATTTTTTGTTTTTCTCAAAGTGTAATTTAGCTTAGGTTCAAACTTTAAAATTGATTTTACTATAAATCAAAAATATTTATTGTGGTCAAGAAAAAGTAAAGTAAAAATATTGTTCCCTTACATCAAAGTATAGTAAATCTTTTCAGTGCATGACATGAAATCTGCTTGTTCATTCATTTTCCTTTAGCTTAGTCCCTTTATGTATCTATTCCGGCATATGGTTTACACAGCGGATGCCTTCCAACTACAACCCAATACTGGGAAACATCCATACATACTCATTTACACTCATACACTACGGCCAATTTAGTTTATTCAATTCCCCTATAGCGCATGTGTTTGGACTGTGGGGAAACCAGAGCACCCGAAGAAAACCCACGCCAACACGGGGAGAACATTCAAACTATACACAGAAATGCCAACTGACCCAGCTGGGACTCGAACCAGCGACCTTCTTGCTGTGAGGTGACAGTGCTAACCACTAAGCCACCGTGTCGCAGAAATCTGTTTGTTTAAAGTAAAAATATTACTTTGAGAAAAAGTTATGCTTTTAATTTTTCCTAGGGGGTTCATTTTTTGCTTTAGGGCAAATTTCATAAAACAGGTTAAAAACTAGAAGCCATATTTGTTCACTTAATCCAATATAATAATATACTTTGAATAAAAAACACAGTAGTTATACTCATTTTTGGGTGAGCTGGCCCTTTAATTAAGACCAGTAACACTTATTAGTAGGTCTGTCACGATATCTATTTTTTGTTGAGCGATATATCGCACCAGAATATATTGCGATAAACGATTTTATTATTATTTTAAGACTAGTGCCACTCATTATATAATGCCTCAATGACAATATAATATCATCACAATGCAAGTGCACTCTTTCAAAGAACACATCATATTTTATTCTTTGTAATATTTAATTTAATTATAGTCATTTTAACATTTTAATAATCAAGATATGAGTTTTCACATTCTGATTCCAAAGCCTGAGTAAATATTAATAAATGTTAACAAAAAAAGTGCAAGGTAAAGAGTAACAGAGGCTGCGATGTCTGCTACCAGATCTATTTTCAGCTGTCAGACACCCACTTGAAAATATACTATAGTAATTTATAGTAAATATTATAGTGTTTTTTACCCATACTGACACTGACAGCTCCAATAGAGACAGAGATGTTGCACAATCAGCTAAAATATTGCTAGAAATGGTTTTTATGTATGGGCGATATATATTGCATCACCAAAAATGATTGAGGGCATGTCCATGTGTTGTGCGATAAGTCCATATATTGATTATTGTGACAGGCCTAATTATTAGTCAAACAAAATATAACCACACACACACACACACACACACACACACACACACACACTTTCTTCTTTTATTGGTTTCTCTTCAACCTGCTTGGCCTGGCAGTGACGGCACTTCTTTTCCTTAGTTCCCAGCATGCTCTCTGCTCCTGTCACGGCTCCAATAGTGACAGATTGCAGGAGTGGATCATCTCCGTCTTTGGCCATGATTGTCACAATGATGATGGGGTTTTAACTCAATGTTTTATGCTGCTTTTTGATGTATTTCTTAGATTTTTGTCATGATTAACAGGTGCTGGAAAATGAAACTATTTGTGTGGAGATTTGTGTTGTTATGCTTAATTAGAATTAAAAATAATAAAATAATACTTTATTTTATTCATTCATTCATTTTCATTTCGGCTTAGTCCCTTTATTAATCTGGGGTCGCCACAGTGGAATGAACCGCCAACTTATCCATCATATGTTTTTTACGCAGCAGATGCCCTTCCAGCTGCAATCCATCACTGGGAAACATCCACACACACTCATTCACACACATACACTAGCTTACCCAATTCACCTATACTGCATGTGTTTGGACTGTGGGGGAAATCGGAGCACCCGGAGGAAACCCACGCCAAGACGGGGAGAACATGACCTCCAACTGAGGCTCAAACCAGCGACCTTCTTGCTGTGAGGTGATAGTGCGCCACCGTGACGCCCTACTTTATTTTAATGAAAAAAATAATAATAATTCTGAGCTGAAATAAAACACATTCAGGGTGTTCTGGTGGGCCCCTGATAATGTCTCAGGGGGCCCCTAATCGCCGTGGGCCCTTAGAATCGTCCTAACCCCCCCTAGGGGCACCCCTGCTGGGAAACACCCATACACACACATTCACACACACTACGGACAGTTTAGTTTATACAATTCACCTATAGCGCATGTCTTTGGACTGTGGTGGAAACCGGAGCACCCGGAGGAAACCCACGCCAATACAGGGAGAACATGCAAACTTCATACAGAAATGCCAACTGACTCAGCCGGGACTTGAACCAGTGACAGTGCTAACCACTGAGTCACCGTGTCGCCACATTAAAATTACTTTATTAACATTCAAATACCTTACATAACTGGATATAACAGGAAGGAATAAAAAAACAACCCATAGATTCTTCTTTAAGAAATCATAAATTCATTCATTCATTCATTCATTTTCTTTTCGGCTTAGTCCCTTTATAAATCTGGGGTCACCACAGCGGAATGAACCGCCAACTTATCCAGCATATGTTTTACGCAGCGGATGCCCTTCCAGCTGCAACCCATCACTGGGAAACATCCATACACTCATTCACACTATGGACAATTTAGCTTACCCAATTCACCTGTACCGCATGTGTTTGGACTTGTGGGAGAAACCGGAGCACCCGGAGGAAACCTACACAAACACGGGGAGAACATGCAAACTCCACACAGAAACACCAACTGACCCAGCCGAGGCTCGAACCAGCGACCACAGCTTTTGCTGTGAGGTGATCGTGCTACCCACTGCGCCACCGTGCTGCAGAAATCATAAAAATAATTGAATTTTAATAAACACATTATTCATTGTCAATATTTCTGAGTGAACATTTTAAATTCCTTTTACCATTGAACAAAATTTACACAAATATCACTTAAAATATGACGACTGTGTCACAAGGGCCAATCAAGACATAACACGGATGAATTTCTGAACGAAGCACCTGCTTGTTTGTAGCCTCACTGAATGAAAACCGAAAGCACGCTATGCTACTGTGTGTCTATTCATAGCGCATATTACGTTACGCTACAGACGTATGGGAAATGTAGTGTTGGGGAATGTAAAATAAAATTAAAACTATACAAAGTAATTATTTAATGAGTGCGAATCATGACCTTCTGAATAAATGTAGTGCGGAGCCCATACATCACCCCATCACACTCTAATAATCTCACGTTGTTCAGAAGAGATGTCAACAAAGTCTCAAACTGTGCTTAAAAGAGCTTTTTATTTCAATCAAAATGCGTGAATCTCAATATAAACAAATCTATCATTTTCCTTAGCAGCAAATTAGCTTTCTTTTTACATCTCTTAAGTACATTTTTGAAGAAACATCATACTCTAGATGAGGCAATCCATGCAGAAAATAAAAACAAAGCTGACACTTCTGAGCAATAATGTTTTCTTCTGTCGTCTGTTCTCAGGAGCTTGAAGAAAATTTGCGGGACTCGCAGGCGATGGCGCAGCGCATGGAAACACAGCTGGAGCAGAAGGAAAAGCTTTTTGAAGACAAGATCAAGGTCGGGACAAACACACACGTGTGCTGATGACAAATATATCAGTGCTGTTTCAGAGTCAACAGAGCTTCACCTCCATCGCTCAGTTTCTATGTACTCTGGCATTAGTGCTCAGTAACAGTTTAATAGCAGCTGAATGAATGATTCTGATGCGTGCTTATCTTTTATTTTGGATTAAATCTTTAAACTAAAGGCACAATATGTCAGATTTTTTTATTACAATGTCCAAAAAAATCACTTAAACATTCATTCATTCATTCATTCATTCATTTTCTTTGGCTTAGTCTCAGAGGTCGCCACAGCGGAATGAACCACCAACTATTCCAATGTTTTACGCAGCGGATGCCCTTTTAGCTGCAACCCAGTACTGGGAAAAATCCATAAACACTCATTCACACACACACACACACACACACACATCGCATGTGTTTGGACTTGTGGGGGAAACCGGAGCACCCGGAGGAAACCCACGCCAACATGAGGAGAACATGCAAACTCCACACAGAAATGCTAACTGCCCAGCCGGGACTCGAACCAGCGACCTTCTTGCTGTGAGGCCACAGTGCTAACCACTGAGCCACCATGCCGCCCATCCAATTAAACAGTATAAGTTAATAATAGTTAAAAACAAATACTAAGATTTAATTACTAAGAAATAAATTATAAGGAGGGAGAGTGCATCTGTTAAATGGAAGGCAAGATGTTAAGAGACTTAAAGTAAGTTATAAAACATTGCCACTTTTTAAAGACATTAGTTTTCCCAGAACATCTAACCCTTTCCAACTTTCGCTAATACATGGTATCCACAAGTAATCGCTGTTCAGCAAGTGAACGCTCCAGTGTTCGTGTATCTGTGTTTACAAGATTAGTGAACCGATGCCAATCACAGTCATATCTATTAAGCATGTGAACACAATGGCCAATCAGTTGTTTAAGAACGCATTCAACAGAGCTCAAATGATAGCATGAAGCTTACGTTTTTAAAATTTCAGGACCAACTGGTACCTAAGTTAATACTTTTGACAACCCTTGTTCTCAGAGCCACCATAGAAGCAAAAGCCAGAATCCAGAATGCTGTCACTTGCAGCACAGAGCACTTTATGACAAACAAAGAGCTGAATATAAAGACATACTGTATGAGAGCCTCTGCTGTAGACTACTGTATGCTGGTTTCAATGCCTGGCACGCACCTTTCCCATGCCGCTGTTTGTTGAGTGTGTGTGTGTGTGTGTGTGTGTGTGTGTGTGTCCGTATTTGACCTTTAAAGTAGCCTACTGCCAGTCTCTGTTCAGGATTCATTTGTGAGTGAAATTTGTGTTGTGTTGTTGTGTTATGCATCACAAGCAAAGTATTAAAATGCCACTGATCTCCTGAAATAAACGTTGAATTTCAGAATAATCCCACGCAGATCATTCCTCTTTGTGTAATGGATTGATAGCACACAATACTTTCTATTTGTTTTCTTTTAGGATGAGAGGAAAGCAAAGCATGACTGCTTGAATGGACTCTGAATTGTTTTGCTTTTTGTTTGCAACATATTAATATGCATCATACTCAGTATGCAAAATTACTTTTCATGACAAATTGACAAATACAAAAAAATAATGCCTACAAACATTTTCAGTGTGCAAAGACCTTAATTCTGTTTCACTGCTTTGATGATAATAAGTGTTGAATACTTGATCTCATCCATCAACATGATTTCTCGTATGATGTAATGAAGACTTCAACTCCTATGATTTTACACTCAGTCATGCCATCATCAAACTATGCATTTGTTTCTTATGAATACACGCCCTCTAGGGGCCAAAATGACATACTGTGCCTTTAAAGACTCACTCTAAAGGTACTTTCTGTTGGTTTGTTGTCCTAATAACTCTGCTTATGTGTTTTATAGGTTTTAGAGACTCAAATGAAGGCTGATTTGGCTGAGAAGGATTTGCTGGAGTCCAAGCAGAGCACTTTTGAAGAGGAGTCTCGCGAACGGGGAAAAGTGATCAGCGACCAGGCAGCGGTAACACATATTCTGTGCTTTCTGAGAGATTGTGTTGATGTTTGAGCATGAAAAAAGTCATACAAAAAGTCAAAGGAGTTACAAAAGTAGCTATTCTCTATATCAGTTAGATTTGTTCTGGAAATTAAAGTCACATTATACATAATCTATGCTGGCGAGGCTTCAAAACACATGCAAATGCTGTGTTTATTGTTGCTGGAGTAACTGAGGCACAAGATGTAAAGGCTCCGCCCTCTTCTGAATAAAGGGGGCAGAGATCAACATCTCATTTGCATTTAAAGAGACCACACAAACACAAAAAGTGTTGTTTTTCTTTGCTTCCATACAGCAAGGAGCATTTAACACAGTGGTAACACATATTCTGTTTTCTGAAAGACTAGTTCATTTAAGGGGTGCTCATATCTCTTTTTCTCTAGTGTGTATTGTTGATGATTGAGCATGGAAAGTCTTAAAAAGTTACAAAAGGAGCTATTCTCTATATACAATTAGATTTGTTCTGATAATGAACGTCACATTATCCATAATTTGTACTGAATAGGCTTGAAAATGCATTCAAATGCTGTATTTATTGTTGCTGGAGTTACAGAGGCACGAGATGTAAAGTTCAGCATCTCATTTGCATTTAAAGTGACGCACACAAACACAAAAAGTGTTGTTGTTTTTGCTTCCACCCAGAAAGGAACATTTAACACAGTGGTAACACGTATTGTGTATTTTCTGAGAGACTAGTTTATTAAAGGGGTGCTGATATCTCTTTCTTAAGTGCATAATGTTGATGTTTGAGCATGAAAACAATTCTACAAAAAGTCAAAGGGGTTACAAAAGGAGCTATTCTCTGTATCGGTAAGATTTCTGACATTTATCCTGGGAATTTACATTAGAATATCCATAATTTATACTGACGAGACTTTAAAATTAAAAAATGTATATATTTTTTTATATGTAAGAAATGTTTATAATAATAATAATAAGGCCTGTCCACATAAAACTGCGAAATATGGCGTACAGTCATATTGTTGTTCAACTAAAGTCATATTTTGTTTACTATATTTAAAAGGTTAAAAAATAAAATACAAAATAATCAAATAAGATCAAGTCCTTTTCTTTTCTTAAATATTCAAGTTATTATATAAAGCCGTTTTGTTCATTTCCTGGAGTAACAACCTTTATAAAAACTATATCATGAAAGATATTACCGTGAAATATGCTTTCTCATACTGTGAAATAAAATTTTGGTCCGCCCAGCCCTAGTCCCAAGTTAAACCAGCAATAACCAGCTTGACTAGCAAATCTTTTTTACTCAATGAATGATATGGTGTAAATTACTCATCAATGACTCTGTTTCATATAGACGATCAATGCCATGGAGTCAAAGATGACCAATCTGGAGCAGAGGATCGCTGAGCTGTCCGAAGCCAACAAACTGGCAGCAAACAGCAGCATTTACACACAGAAGAACATGTGAGTGTACATACAGCTGAAGAATCTTTTATTATTATTATAATTATTCAATTATTATGATTTTTTCCCCAAAACTTTTTAACCATTGTAGTTTTATAACTAATTTCTATTAACTCACTTAGATAACATTTTATTAGTTATTTTGAAAGATACTAGTATTCGGCTTAAAAGTGCAATTTAACCCTTGTGTATTGTTCAAATGGACTCCCCTTTCGTTATGTTGGGGGCTGTTTTTGCCCCATTGACTTCCATTATAATGACATTTTTTGATAGCAAAGCCATGACAGCATTTAATCATGCATTATTGATTGTTGCTTGTTTTCCTTGTTGGGAGGAGGTGCAACTTGTCATTTTTACTGTTGATCATCAGTTGGCAGCATTAACCCTTTAGATAGGCCTGCGCAAAAACGTTTCTGTCTTTCATATGGAGTTCTGTGGAGTACCACAGCAGATTATAGTGTGTGTGCAGAAATACACATGTTCTAAGAGCTGAGCTGCTTGTTTTGATTTACTCGGACATATCAAGGTAAGTGTGCAAAGGTCTCTCTCATACTCTCTCACACACTTGTACTATACTCCATATAACTGCATATAAAAGCCAGAAAATAAGCTTTTTTTTGCACTGTAACTGATTATCAACAGCAAAAATGGCACATTTCACCTCTTCCCAACAATGAAAACCACAAACAATCACTGTCATGGCTTTGCTATCAAAAAAATGTCATTATAATGGAAGTTAATGGGGCAAAAACAGCCAACAACATAACGAAAGGGTAGCCCATTTGCCCAGAGTGTATTGCCCAAAGCATTTTTTCAAAGTATGTGTCAAAATAAGATTAGTCACCAAAAATCATCCCATTTACTGCAACACAGAGAAAGTTATGGCCAAATAAAGCCTCAAAATCACCTCAGACTGGATGAAAACATCCCCAACAGCACACAAGGGTTAAAGGCTTACTTAGATTAATTTAGCAAGTTAATTGACAACAGTGGTTTGTTTGGTAGCCAATCAAAAAGCTGAAATTTGCAAAAGGAGCTAATAATAACTTTGCTTTTATTCCAGCCAAACTAAAATAAATAAGTCTTTCTCCAGAATAAAAATATAAATACTGTGAAAAAATGCCCTTGCTGTGTTAAACATCACTTGGGAAATATTTGAAAAACTATTCATATTTCACAGGAGGGCTAATAATTTTGTCTTCAACCGGACATACAGATCAGATCTGATTCAGTAATGGATGGAAGTCAGCTCTAGATGGTAGCTGTAAACAACCTGCAATTACACTAGCACATTATATTGCATGACTAAAGTGCTGTTTATTTAGATTATTTTTAGTTGCACATTTAATTATTGATTGGCCTTTGCGGTTGCCTGTTATATAAAAGCAGTCAGCCATTCTGATTCATGTTGTGCTACATCGGCTGGTAAAGTACACAGAAAGACACATTTGTTTCTGATATTCGCCAGTTTTTAATTATTTAAAATTTAGGAAATTTTAATATGTTCACTTATTCTTTCATATTTTTATGAATAAAAGTGTTGTTTAATTAGAAAATGTTTTCCTTGAATGATGAAGGGACATGATTTCATCTTTATTTTGGCATTTTATGTTCAAATAAATGATATGAAACATTAACGTACATTAACACTAATATTTCATTAATGTATAATATGTGACCCTTGATCACAAAATCAGTCATAAGTGTCAATGTTTGTATATGATATATTATTATAATTATATGGAGATGGGAGACCACATGGGAAAATTAAGGTTGCTGTTGGAAGTGGCGTTAGAGAGGCCAGCAGGGGGCGCTCAACCTGCGTTCTGTGTGAGTCCTAATGCTCCTTTGTAGTGAAGGAGACACTATACTGTCAGTGAGCGCCGTCTTTCGGATGAGACATTAAAGCGAGGTCCTGACTCTCTGTGGTCATTAAAAATCCCATGCCACTTCTCGTAAAGAGTAGGGGTGTAACCCCAGGGTCCTGGCCAAATACACTCCATCGGCCCTTACTGATCATGGCCTCCCAATCATTCCCATCCACCGAATTGGCTGTATCACTGTCTCTTCACTCCACCTATAGCTGTTGTGTGATGAAACACTGGCACCGTTGTCTTGTAGCTGCCGTCGTATCATCCAAGTGGATGCTGCACACTGGTGGTGGTGTGGAGAGACCCAACTCATGACTGGCCATACACCCAAAGCGCTTCACATACAAAATAAATGCGCTGCATAAATACACATTACATTATATATGCTATTAATAATACATCACATGGAGGCTGTATGAATAAGCTTTTTATTAATGTATACTTTGCTAGGATTGGATTATATTTGGCCGGGATACAACTTTTTGAAAATCTGGAATCTGGAGGGTTGAAAATAAATCAAAATACTAAGAAAGTCACATTTAAAGTCCCCTTTAGTTGACATATGTACAATTAATGTTGCATATTAATGTTATGTTTTGCATTTTCTTATTCTGTTGTTCAGTTTCGTGCCGTTCACATGAATGAGCCATGGACATGAAATATGTTTGTTGATTGTAAAGGTTAATTTCAGGCTAATGTGCCATGAAAGCAGATTTTCGGGGTTAAGCACAAAGCTAATGAATGATGATCTGAAATATTTGCATTATACAAAGACTTTCATAACAGATTCATATTGTTCCTGTTAAAAGAGAAAACCCAGGTTATATATTAATTTAATATTTATATAATATATTTAATATTTATATAATAATTTAGATATTTTGATTTAAATATGTTGGGATTTTTCTAAGATGTTTGCTAAATGTGTTCATGGATCATGGGGAAATAATTATGACACTAAAACCAAAAATAGGTGGAGGTCTTAATCATTTATTCACTGAATCATATATTCATCTGATTTGTTCAAATGATGATTCATTTGACTGTCATTATTGAAATGTTTACATTTATTTATTTATTTATTTATTTATTTATTTATGTGTTTGTTTATCTGTTTATTTATTATTGTTATAATTGTTTAATAAGAATGCAAAACAAACAACATATGGTAAACACTGGGAATGTGTATAAATAGCAATGCAATCACAATCATAATAATATTGGTAGTATTTAAATAGTATTTAGCATTCACAGTAATAATAATAATAATAATAATAATAATAATAATAATAAATTAGCACTAATACCAAAGTTGGTGATAAAATTTATATTCTGTGATGATCGCAACAGTGATATCAATAATAATAAGGTAGTAGCAATAATAATACTGAAAATAATAATAGTAATGATGCTGATGATATAATAATAATAATAATAATGGGCCTCATGGTGGCGCAGTGGGTAGCACGTTCGCCTCACAGCAAGAAGGTCGCTGGTTCGAGCCTCGGCTGGGTCAGTTGGCGTTTCTGTGTGGAGTTTGCATGTTCTCCCCGTGTTGGCGTGGGTTTCCTCCGGGTGCTCCGGTTTCCCCCACAAGTCCAAAGACATGCGGTACAGGTGAATTGGGTAGACTAAATTGTCCGTAGTGTATGAGTGTGAATGGATGTTTCCCCAGAGATGGGTTGCAGCTGGAAGGGCATCCGCTGCGTTAAAAACATATGCTGGATAAGTTGGCGGTTCATTGCGCTGTGGCGACCCCAGATTAATAAAGGGACTAAGCCGAAATGAAAATGAATGAATGAATGAATAATAATAATAATGCCATTTGATGATTCATTTGACTTTCATTAATTGAATTTTATTTTGTTTATCTGTTTATTTATTTATTATTGTTGTAATTTTTTAACTAGATTATATACTATAAAATAAAAGATATATACTATAAGATAAATATACTAAAGGATATGCAGTAGATTACCCATTCAAAACCCAATCTGATTCTGAAAAAACCCATTCTGATTAGCTGATTAACCAAGCTTTGACTGATCGACAGCTTTTACAGTTTTCCTTACTAAGTCTTGCTTATAATGTTCAGGAAAGCCCAGGAGGAGATGATTTCTGAACTCAGACAGCAGAAGTTTTATTTGGAGTCTCAGGCTGGAAAACTGGAGGCCCAGAATGCAAAGCTGGAGGAGCATCTGGAGAAACTCACACAACAAGAGCAGACAAACAAGAGCCGAGTGCTGGAGCTGGAGGCCAGACTGCGAGAGGTGACTATGATCACATTATGCTGAATCCTGAACTATAGTTGTCTGAAGTCTGAAGTATTAGCCCTCCTGTATATTTTTTCCCCATTTTCTGTTTAAAGGAAAGATTTTTTTAAACACGTTTCTAAGCATAATAGTTATAATAATTTATAATTTCTAATAACTGATCTTTGCCATGACGACAGCACAGAATATTTGACTAGATGTTTTTTCCAGATGCTAGTATTCAGCTTAAAGTGACATTTAAAGGCTTAACTGGGTTAATTAGGCAAGATAGGGTAATTAGGCAAGTCATTGTATATCAGTGGATTAAGTAGACAATTAAAAAAACATATATTGCTTAAGGGGGCGAATAATATTGACCTTAAAATGGTTTTAAAAAAAAATGAAAAACTGCTTTTATTCTAGTCGAAATAATACAAATAAGACTTTCTCCAGAAGAAAAAATATTATAGGAAATACTGTGAAAATTTCCTGAATCTGTTAAACATCATTTAGGAAATATTAGAAAAAAATAAAATAAAATTCACAGGAGGGGGAATAATTTTGACTTTAACTGTATATCGCCTATGCATCAAAAGCAATATCTGCAACAATTTAGCTGATTGCACATCCTATATTATCTTATCCAGTCTCTATTAGAGATGTCAGTGTCAGTATGGTTAAAAAAATACTATAGTATTTATTATAAATGACTGTAGTATGTTTTTCATGTGGGTGTCTGACAATTGAAAATAGGTCTGGTAGAGAATATGGCCCGTTGAGGCACCTTTGCGTTTGTGTGACACTTTAAAAGTCGAAAATGACTTGTTACCTTGTTTTCTTCTTGTTCTTGTTACCTTGCACTTTTTTAACATTTATTATTTTTATTATTTATTTGTTTAGTATATACATTTTCACATTCTGATTACAATGCCTAATTATTTGATTGTTAAAATTGCTATAATAATAATAATAATAATAATAATAATAATAATAATAATAATAATTCATTAGTATCACTTTTATTATTATTATTATTATTATTATTATTATTATTATTATTATTATATTATATAAAATAAAATATTCTGTGTTCTTTGGAAGAGTGTACTTGCATTATGCTGCAATTATACTGTCATTCTGGCATTATATAATGAGTGGCTTAAAATGGTCTTAAAATAACAACACTATTGTTTATCGTAATTAATCTTGTTGCAATATATCATACAACCGTATTGAGATATGGTGACAGGGCTAAGCGGTGTTCTGCGCTGCTCCACAGATCGGCCTGGAGCACGAGGAGCAGAAGCTGGAGATCAAGCGTCAGGTGTCGGAGCTCACGCTGTCTCTGCAGGAGAGAGAAGCTCAGATCAGCAGCCTGCAGGCGGCACGCCATGCTCTCGACAGCCAGCTACAGCAGGCCAAAACTGAGCTTGAGGAGACCACCGCCGAGGCCGAGGAGGAGATCACCGTCCTGAGGGTGAGAAGCTCTCACTGACAGCATTCATTCATTCATTCATTCATTCATTCATTCATTCATTCATTTCCACAGCAGAATGAGTTGGCTTATGCTTTATGCAGTGGATGACCTTCCAGCTGCAACCCAGTACTGGGAAACACCTATACACTCTCTTATTCACACACGCACATGCACGCACACACACACACACACACACACACACACACACACACACACACAC
>CAIGQW010053392.1:518034-531620 GCA_903798125.1 Danio choprae
TACAATTCTCTGTCGTTTATTTGCATACTTTTTCCCAATCGTTCCCAATCTCTTTTTTCAGGGGCCCCCCTTTTAATAGTGAAAATCTTAATCACTTACCCTTTAAAAAAAAAAAACTAATTATAATTGCAATATATCATTCACAATGATGACTAGGGCGGCACGGTGGCTCAGTTGTTAGCACTGTCGCCTCACAGCAAGAAGGTCGCTGGTTCGAGTCCTGGCTGGGCCAGTTGGCATTTCTGTGTGGAGTTTGCATGTTCTCCCCGTGTTGGCGTGGGTTTCCTCCGGGTGCTCCGGTTACCCCCACAGCCCAAACACATGCACTAAAGGTGAACTGGATGAACTAAATTGGCCGTAGTGTATGAGTGGGTGTGAATGTGAGAGTGGGTGTTTCCATGTATTGGGTTGCAGCTGGAAGGGCAACCGCTGCAAAAAACATATGCTGGAATAGTTGGCGGTTCGTTCCGCTGTGGCGACCCCTGATAAATAAGGGACTAAGCTGAAGGAAAATGAATGAATTTGTTTTGTCATCAAACAAATATCTGTTTCATTTGTACATTCTGCATCAATCTTTGGCGACCCCTAGTGGTGGTTGTGACCCCCAGGTTGGAAACCACTGGTGTAACCACATCTCATTTTTGTCTTCAGATTGTGTTGGTGGGCTCTGAGGAGGGTCTCTATGCGCTGAACGTGATTAAGAACTCCCTCACTCATATCCCGGGTCTGGGATCCGTGTTTCAGATCCACATTATCAAAGATCATGACAAGCTGCTGATGATCGTGGGTGAGCAGAAATCACCACAAGTTACCGCTGCTTTCACACACTGAACATGAGGAAACTTGACTAAGAGTGTGATCACAGTTGTAGTCTAGTTGACCTGGGCTACACAAATGAACAGTACATTGGTCTTATGTTCATATTTCAGTCTAATTGGACTAAATGAAATAAACCCATATTTTTAAAGGTCTCAGACCATTTGTTTAGTGGAGCGGTCACAGTGATTCAATTGAAAAAAAAAAAAGGTATTATCACGGTGCATAGTACATAAATACATGATTTGTCCATGTCTAAAACACATGGTAAAACTATGGTACTGTTTATTGCCAGGGCTCATTTCAGATATAGTTTAACACTTAAATTTAAAACAAACTCTGATGCAACTAATCTAAATGAGTGACTGTTTTTGTTTTAAATGAGCTAGAACTGAACACACTCAAAGAGCCCTCGGAATAAACAGTACCATAGTTTTACCATGTTTTTTAAACATGGAAAAATCATGCATCATATGCACTTTGGTAATACCATTTCATTTGTAAAGGTCTTTCCTTTGCACAAACAGCAGAGAAGGGTGGATGCGACACCAGGATCGTGGTTTTGATTCCAGAGCATGTCTTTGGTACGATGCAAGTCAATTTAGATCATAAATCCTAAAAAAGGTGTACTTTTGCTTATTTTTTGGATTGTTATTATTTTGCATTGTATCGAAGTATACATATTTATCAGCTAATGCATTTCCCAGGAACTCTTGAACGGTATATACAGTAAATACTCTGCGATATAGAAGAAAAATGCCATATTCGGTATGCAGTAAGACATTTACAATGCTACGGCCAACATCTGTCATTTCATGTAAGGGTAAAGAAAGCATCCACTTCTGAAAGTATCAGAAAAATAAACATTTAACATCAATTGCAAGCCACTGAGATATGTATATCGCAATACACACATTTGCAGGATTCCAATCATTCAGATGCGCAGTCCTAATAAATACCATTCCACATTATTCTAACCATTAGGTATACAGTCAAGCCCGAAAGTATTCACACCCCTGGCAAATACTGACTTAAAGAAATATTTTTACTTAAAGAATTATTTATTTCCACAATGACGCCTCTTCTATGTCGTCTTATTATCTTTTGGGAGAAGCCTGTGTCATTTCTGGTCACAAAGAAACCCTACTAGTTGAATAAAAGTAACTTTAAGTCATAATTTGCCAGGGGTATGAATAATTTCGGACTTGTCTGTATATTAAAATTGCATCACTCTACTATAGTACTATAACGCACTTAGGGATGCATTATAAATAAAGAGATTATACTGTTGTGTTGCAGGAGACGAGCGAGCGCTGTGTCTGGTGGAGATTAAGAAGGTGAAGCAGTCTTTATCCCAGTCTCACCTCCCCACACTGCCGGAGATTGTGCCGTATATCTTTGAGACCGTCAAGGGCTGTCATCTATTTGCCGCGGGCAGGGTGAGGCTGTGTGTGTTTCACTGCATTGCAACTTACACTCGGTTTATTTTTAGTGTTCTCTGTTGCATCATCTCATTGTTGCGAGATGCAATTCAACAAGCTCGTACCTTACACTGTATTTTGTGTCTGCTCTTGCTTTAGATAGAAAATGGCCCATGCATTTGTGCTGCGATGCCCAATAAAGTCACCATACTACGATACAATGACAATCTTAACAAGTTCTGCATACGGAAGGCAAGTATGGAGTCTTTTTTTCATCCTCTAAAGCATTGGGCGGTACTGAAGCCACGTTTTTAAAACTGTTCACACAATCAGCCAAACTGAGGTCTATGCGGAGCCAACTGTCAATCATGTTTCACTGCTTTCACACAAAGTGAACACATTTTTCTAAATTCCCAAACACTTTTCTCATTCATACTCTACAAGCTCTACTTTTCAGTACATTTCTGCATGCTAACAAACTCCTTTCAAAGCTTTTAACAATGGTTTCAAAGCAGAGTGATGGTAAAAATATGTTGAATATACTGAGTGCAAATATTTAGAAATACTTTCTTAAGTGATTGAAAGAAAAAGCAGATGCTTTTGTCCAAAGCGAAGTACAATTGAGGAGGCATTCAGAGATTCAGCAAGGAGAGGCAATACACACAACAAGTGCTGATTATACAGAGGAGCTGTTAGTGCTCAGAGAATTTAGTGCTAGAGTAAGAAGGGGGTTTATAGAGAGAAGGGTGGTTCTGCTTTGTCAGACCCTAGTTTTTTCACTATTTCTTTTTTTGTGTAATTTTTGCTATAAGAATGAGATTTTGTGGTGGTAATTGCCAGAAATTTGCAGAAAAGTTTGCGATTTAAAAATATGTATAAATATAAATTTATGTTAGATGTGCAATTTTCACGACAAAAAATCATAAAAATACGGTGTTTTTATTTTGTTCTCTTGTCAAGACAGACAAGATCTAAAACAGCCAAACTATTTCCCCCACTTTCATGTTTTTATTTATTTTTTAATTCCCAGGTTCTGCTGGTTGAAGCATATGCCGAATTTTCCTTGCCAGTCTTAATCCAATTGTAATCGTTTGTTTTGGTTCAATCTGGCATTTTTCCAACTATTGCAGTGCCGGGGGGATCAGAGTGAGCGCTCCAGCTTGCCCCACTCTGATCCCATTCATGTAATGTTAGAATTGTCACGTTTAAGTCACGTAAAACAATTAATTGCAAACTGAAATGAATATAATTTGATTATATGGTTTAGAACTGGATGTTTTATGAGATTATAATTTTTTTTGCAATTATTTTGCGTTTAAACTAATTTTGCAGGATCGCAAAGAAATTTGACTTTTTGTTGATTTTGTGTTTCAATTTTAGCGATCACAAAATCGCAAAAAACTAGGGGGTCTGGTTTGTCAAGCCCACTCACCTGTGTGAAGCACGCTTCATTAATGCACAATGTTTTTTTTAGAGATATAAAGTGACTGTGAGAAAGTGTCTGATGGTAGTGATGTGACGTCGTGCACCGAGGCTTCGAAGCAGTGTACCGGAGCTTGATTCGTTTTGCCATAATCGCGTGATCAATGACATCCGAAGATTAATTTTCGTCTATACCAACGTGACTGCTTCGAATTTTTGATTCAAAGATGTAAACACCCTCGTGGGTTAGTAAAGTGTATAGTGAGAGATTAGGTGTCGATTACATACATTTCTACTATTTCAAAGCACTGCACTGGTCCTACGCACCAGTAATTCAACTAAAATACAATAGTAATTTATAGTAAAAAGCTTTTGAAGCATACTAAAGTGCATTAGTGTATTATTTATAACAGTTTGTTTTTTTTATGACGCTACGGCATATTGTAGTATAGTGTGTAACTGAGGCCAGCTGGTGGGCACAGCACAGAAGCCTCACTCTCCTAGCTGCCTCCTCAGAACGTTTGCCTCCCATCCAGGAATCGCCGGTTCGATCCCCGCTCAGAACGAGTGGGTGCGTGTAGGACCGGTTGGAATACGATAAACTATTTAATACGTTGGATTTTACTACAGTCATCTGTGGTGTAATGTAACATACCTTATATGTAAAAAAAAGAAAGAAAATACTACAGGAATGAGTTGGTCGGTTGTGAACATTTGACATTTTTGCAACACAGTGCTGTCCCATACTTTAACCAGCAGGGGCTCTCATCGAGCTCTCATTTAGAAAGCCTCGAGTAACGAACCTTTTTCTGGGATTGAAAGGTTCACTGGTTCAGAAAGCTTCACTACACCATCACTAGTGTCTGGTGCAAATGTCGACTAAAGTGTCAGAGAGATGAAAGAGTGTGTTTTCTACAGGTGGTTTGTCAAGCCCACTCACCTGTGTGAGGCGCACTCAGATTTACATAATGTTTTGAGGTTGTGGTGTGGATCACATTCAAGACATTGAATGTGGATCACATTCAATCACATACAACTTCATTAATGCTACAGCTTCTGTAATGCTCCCTGTTATATGCATGTTTTAGAGTGTTATGAATGAAATGTATATTTTCTGATTGACAATTGTCGGTTGCAGTGGTTTGTTGAAACAAGTTATGTAGGAATGAAGGAATTCCTTCACAAACAGCTGTGATGGCTGACGTGCTTTTTCCTTCTGGTGTGACTTTAAAGACGCTCTCTCACACACACACACACACACACACACCCCTAATGATCCGTCTTTTTCATCTCACAGGAGATTGAAACTCTGGAGCCGTGCAGCTGCATCCACTTCACCAGCTACAGCATCATCATTGGTACCAATAAATTCTACGAGATCGAGATGAAGCAGTGCGTTCTGGACGGTACGTAAATCACTGTCGCCCAGTTAGACGAAAGTCAGTCCAAAAAAAAAAATCCTATATATATATCTCCTGTCTCATTGAAGATTGATGGCTCTGTTGTTGAAAAGGATTTAGCCAGTCATTGCAGTCATTTTCTCCACATTTGCATATTGAAGTGCCGATATCTCTGTGGTTGCACCGGCTGGTGGGCTGCTTGTGGGAACATGATCCGGCACTTATCATTTGTAATAGAGCATTATGTAAACAGCGTTTTGCATGATGGACTGTTTTTGGCAGAGTTCCTGGACAAGAATGACGTGTCGCTGGCGTCGGCTGTCTTCACCGGATCCTCCCACAGTTTCCCCATCTCCATCGTCCAGGTGTCCAGCACTCCGCAGAAGGAGGAATATCTGCTGTGTTTCCACGGTCAGACACGCGTCACAGCTCAATCACTGATCAATCATCTGCTGCATTTGCATCAGAATGTTTAAGAAATTGTTCACTGCAGTTGGATTTTTTTCATATACATGTTTTATGCCAAAAATCATTCGAATTTTAAGTTAACAGCAATAACCTAGTGGCTAAGTACATCCACATATAACACTGAGGTGCTCACAGAGACCAGAGTTCAATTCCCGGATCAAGGCCCTTTGATGATCTTTCTCTGCACAATATATAGAATAATGTTATTGTGAAAACAGTTCATATTCAGTAGTATTCATATCACAGTAAGATGCAATAATACTTTGTTAATAGGGATGCTCAAAAAAGACAATTTTGGGCTAAAACCAAACATCTTTATACCCGCCTACCTATGAGGTGCTGTTCTGCTATTGGCTAAAATAACCTAGAGCTGAAAATAAATACTAATGACGGGAGTCGAGACGAGAGAAAAATGACAACAGCCAATAAGGATCTGAATATCAGCCCAGGTTCATTCATTCATAGTGTCTAAATGTTTACACCTAGACAGTTTTAATATCAGAACATTTTATTAGATCAGAAAAATATCCAATATTACCTGTTTTTTTTGTGTGATCATTACATAAATATTTTTTAAGCTAATAAAAATAGCTTTTCTCAAATGTTATATTGCACGAAATATCGCTATTGCAATACTCAACAGCAATATCGCAAGTATCATGCAGCCCTAATAATAAACATTTTTATTTGTGTTGCACAGATAAATGAACTATTTAGAATTGTTATCCATCTCCGGATGTATTTATAACGTGATTAGATGCTGAAGTAAATTAAATGTGACTTCAATGCAACATTTTGCATTCTGCAAAAAAAAAACAATGTTCAATATTTGTGGTTGTGGCAAACTGCATGCTCTTTTACAGTGTGGGATATTAAATATATACAGTATATCCAGCAAAAGCATAGTCACTGATGTTTTAGCCTTACCTAACTGCCCCTTAATGAACAATACTATAATCTGCATTGATTTCTACATGGTTTTCTGATTGTTGTTAACAGAGATCGGAGTTTTTGTGGATGCTTACGGTCGAAGAAGTCGCCCTGATGATCTGAAGTGGAGTCGACTTCCCCTGACGTTCGGTAACTCCTTTTCCTTTCCTGTCTAATCCAGAATGCAATAATGAGAATCTTCAGACTCATTAACTGAAGCATCGGTTTGTTTCCAGCCTTCAGAGAGCCGTATCTCTTTGTGACCTACTTCAACTCTCTGGATGTTATTGAGATTCAGGGACACGCAGCTCTTGGGTAGGACATTCAGCAACACGAATGCACACAGGACACCAATAACAGCGTCACATTTAGGGCTGCACGATATTGGAAAAATCTGACATTGTGATATTTTTCTGCCATATACTGTATCTATACAATTTCACCAAATGATTGAAAAGCACTAATTTTGAAAGAGTTTAGACACATTTTATTTAAAGGTTCGATTCTCGCTGTTAGCAAAGCATTAAATATGACTTTTGCGTCAATAAACTACTAATTTGCTCCGTATTAATAGGGCAGTTTAGGTATTGGGTTAGGGATGTAGAATAAGATCATGCTGAATATGTAGTTTATAAGCACTAATAAGCAGCCAATATCTCAATAACATGAATGCAAATAAGCATCTAGTTAATAATGAGAATTGGTCCCTAAAGTGTTATCAAATGTATTCATTTTGATTGATTGGGAGTGAATCATGCATTAAATGTAATAAACAAACCACAAGCATAGATGAATGCAATAAAGCATTAAGATAAAGGTGAAATAAGCAGTGCATGCTTTATGGTTTAGTACATGTGAATGTAAAAACTACACTGCAAAGTCAACTCAACATTGCATCTCTATGGGATGTGACGCATTGCGATATTGATGCTGAAATCATATATTGTGCAGCCCTAATCAAAATGACTGAATCTTTTTCAAACACACAGGCCTTCCAGTCTGGTTCACCTGGACATTCCTAACCCCCGTTATCTGGGTCCAGCCATTTCATCTGGTGCCATCTATCTGGCCTCATCCTACCAGAACAAACTACGGGTGATCTGCTGTAAGGGCAGTCTGGTGCGGGAGTCTGGAGAGCTGCAGAGGACCGGCTCCAGCAGGAGGTGTGCTTCTTTATCACTGCCTGGACAAATAAAAGTTGCTGGATTTAAGCGAGCTTATACAGTGGATGTCCAAATTATAAGCCCTCCTGAATTATTAGCCCCCCCTGTATATTTTCTGTTTAACCGATTTTTTTCAACACATTTCTAAACATTTATTCATTTTCTTTTCGGCTTAGTCCCTTTATTAATCTGGGGTCGCCACAGCGGAATGAACCGCCAACTTATCTAGCATATGTTTTATGCAGCGGATGCCCTTCCAGCTGCAACCCATCACTGGGAAACATCCATACACTCATACACTATGGACAATTTAGCTTACCCAGTTCACCTTTAACGCATGTCTTTGGACTTGTGGGAAACCCACGCCAACACGGGGAGAACATGCAAACTCCACACAGAAATGCCAACTGGCCCAGCCGAGGCTCGAACCAGCGACCCTCTTGCTGTGAGACGATCATGCTGCCCACTGTGCCACCATGATGCACTGTTCTGTAGACAATCGAAAACAAATATTGCTTAAGGAGGCTAATATTCATTCATTCATTCATTTTCTACCGCTTTTCCGGGCCGGGTAGCGGGGGCAGCAATCTTAGGAGAGAAACCCAGACTTCCCTCACCCCAGACACTTCTTCCAGCTCCTCTGGGGGGATCCCGAGGAGTTCCCAGGCCAGCCGAGAGACATAGAATAATAATATTGACCTTAAAATGGTTTTTAAAAAAATGAATACTGCTTTTATTCTAGCCACAATAAAACAAATCAGACTTTCTCCAGAAGATCAAATATTATAGGAAATACTGTGGAAAAGTTCTTGCTCTGTTAAACATCATTTTTCAAACATCAATATTTGAAAAAGAAAAGAACATTTACAGGAGGGCGAATAATTTGGACTTCAACTGTACAGTCAAACTCAAAATTATTCATACCCCTGGCAAATTCAGACTTAAAGGTTTTGCTCAAATGTAAATAAAAGCTGAGGATTTCTTTTTTCATGAATATGCCTCTTATACATCGTTTTATTATCTCTTGGGAGAAGCTGGTGTCATTTCCGGTCTGCTGTTTGAATAAAAGTAACTAAGTCAGAATTTGCCTGGGTTATGAATAATTTTGGGCTTGCTCTAGATGTTCAATGGGACTAATGTCAACTTTCTATCAAATTTAGATTTTAGTAAATCTGCATTTTTATCCTGGAAAATGCAATATGTATGTTAAAGAATTAAAAAGCTACACACAGCATTAGCTAGGGTTAAAGGGATAGTCCAGCCAAAAATGAACATTTACATAATCTCCCTCACTTGCTTCCAAACCTTTATGAGTTGCTTTCTTCTGTTAAACACAAAAGAAGATATTTTGAAGAAAGCTGAAAACCTGTAACCATTGACTTGCATAGTAAGAAAAACAAATACTATGGAAGTCAATGGTTACAGGTTTTCAGCTTTCTTCAAAATATCTTCTTTAGTGTTTAACAGAAGAAAAAAAACTCAAAGGTTTGGAAGGAAGTTTTTGTTTTGTTTCTAGTCCAAATATCAAAAGAATTATTAAATCAAGAAACATTTTCTAGACAAGCAAAACTTATCGTCTTTTCAGAAATAATGTCTAAATTAATGGGCCTCACGGTGGCGCAGTGGATAGCACGTTCGCCTCACAGCAAGAAGGTCGCTGGTTCGAGCCTCGGCTGGGTCAGTTGGCGTTTCTGTGTGGAGTTTGCATGTTCTCCCCGTGTTGGCGTGGGTTTCCTCCGGGTGCTCCGGTTTCCCCCACAAGTCCAAAGACATGCGGTACAGGTGAATTGGGTAAGCTAAAATTGTCCATAGTGTATGTGTGTGAATGAGAGTGTGTATGGGTGTTTCCCAGTGATGGGTTGCAGCTGGAAGGGCATCCGCTGCGTAAAACATTCCGCTGTGGCGACTCCAGATTAATAAAGGGACTAAGCCGAAATGAAAATGAATGAATGTCTAAATTAATCATGTTTTTTTTTTTTTGCCTACCCCATTGGCAGATTTATTTTGACTTTTTTCTGAAAACGAGACAATATTTTTTTTTTTGCTTGGGTAAAACCACTTCACCAAATCTTCAGCTTTAAAGTCTGCATGAACCGGAAGCCGTGACCATTTTTCTTTTTAAATTGTGATGCAGTTTCTAAGAGAACCAGAATATTAAATGAGAAAACAGTGGGCGTGACTAAAGTATGTTAACCACGCCCATTACCTCAGACTGACGTAATCTGAGAACTAGGGATGCAATGATTATAGATTTTGGTTGTACGATTATAGTCTGAGGAATAATCACGGTTTGACGATTATTATGCATTCATTAGTAAATCACATGAAAACTTATATCTTAAAGTGTTATTTATTTGTCTAATGTAAATCTAAGCGACATATTAGCTAAGTATTTGCCTTTTAAAGAGAACAAATGTAGTCAAAGGCTGCAACGATTAATTAACCGTGACGAATTAAAGCACGGTTAATAGTGAAATTGGTTAATCGTTGCATCCCTACTGAGAATTGAACTAAACAAACAGGAAATGCATTTTCAGATTTTAATTTTAGATTACAAGGGCAAACAATTGATTTTTTTATCTTAATGGCATGCACAGATGAATTGCTCACCACAAAACTAGCAATGTGAGCTAACCAAATCAATATGGTTAGATTGGATTTCATGTGTACTTTAACACTTCACATGCATGTTGAATCATCTTGTGTGCAGTCAAAGCATCATGCATTTACCCGAATCTCCACAGCAGCCCCAACAAGCGCGGTCCGCCAACATACAACGAGCACATCTCCAAACGCCTGGCCTCGAGTCCCGGAGCCCAGGAGGGGCCCCTGCACCGCGAGCCCAGCACCCCTCACCGCTACCGCGAGGGCCGCACCGAATTCCGGAGAGACAAATCTCCAGCCCGACCCCTGGAGCGAGAGAAATCCCCGGGCCGAGCGGTGCTAGACAGCCGCAGAGAGAGGTCACCCGGTCGCTTCGAGAGCAGCGGCAGCGAGAGAGACCGCGAGCGGACACGACTGCACACTAGCTCTGTACGCACCCAGCTGACCCCCGTCAACAAGGTACGCATGAGACACTGCCACGTAAACTGTGTGTCCTCCTAGCAGCGCGCACATCGACGTTCATGCATGCACAAACAAACAAAAAATGCATCAACATCCACAGCTTTATAGTTAAATATCTTCTAGCGGGATGCACAGTAAAGAGTCTCTGGAAAAAAAACAAAACACAGACGTTAAATGGGCATCCTTTGATGTTTGCGTCAGTCAGCGAAAGTTGAAGTGTTGAAGTGACCTCTTTATCCTGGTGGTGGTGTAGGTTTGGGACCAGTCTTCGGTCTGAGAGCGTTCCCGGATGGATGATGGATGGATACTTCCTGCGTAGATGGATGTGCCCTTTTAACAGGCGCTTGGTAAAACTCTGAACAATATCATCTCATGCCTGTAACAGTGAACATAGCCATGTTGTTTCACTCACAGCCCCAGAGTCTGGGACATTGTGCTGATGTTGTAAAACTCTGTCCATGCTGTAATCATCACGAAGGTCTACAGGCAAGAACAACAAGGACTTTCTTTTGTTTTGTTTGGAGAAAGACTTTAAGGACTATTCCAGGTTCAGTAAGGTAAGCTCTTTCAACAGTGTTTGGTGGCTTGATTACCACATTGTCATTTTGACTTTATTTCTTATTCTTTGCAACAATACTGTGGTTACAGTAAGAAATGAACAATTGAATAATAGACCATTTCAAGCAGAGTTTCCCCAACATCGATAAAATGTGTTCATTTTATTGCAGATTAAATCTCCACTTTAGTAGCACTTGCTCCAAACTTTTATTTGTCTGAAGAACTGATTACACCAAAGTATATAGATATATTCATTCTAATGACATATGCCAAAGTTTACAGTCTTATTAAAAACTATATTCTGATTACATACAATAACTAATATGAGAGAGAGAGAGAGAGAATATATTTATACATAGACCAAACTTTAGTTTTATGGCTGACTATATTCTAATTACATTCAACAAAGCTTTGTATATTTATATAGTGATAATATGCAGTAACCAAATTATATTTTATTCCAGTATCAATTTTTATTTTATACTTTATTTTAGCATCTAATTTTATTTAAAGAGATTTTAAAACTCAATATGTCACCAAAATTATAATTCTCTTGATTTTGGCTTTTGTCCAATATTTTTTAGTTTGAAACCTTTCAGAAACTACAAATACAAACCCTGTTATTAACCGGGGAAAGTATGGGAGCGTCATAAGAACTTTGCATTATGTTGTTAAAAAAAAATAATAATAATTGTGCATTTAATGATACAACTACTGTACGGTACAACGCAAGCAGGCTAATATATTATAAATGGCCTAAATCATCTATCATTTGTTACTACAAGTAAAAGCATTCAATTGTATCGCCATTTTTGGTTTAGTTGAACTTGTGATTTAATAACCTTGTTTTCTTGAACCTGGAATAGTCCTTTAATCACATGATTAGCACATTGTAAATATGGTGATTTACATTTTTATAAGGTTAGCTGAATGGAAATTGACTGACGAAGCTATGAAGTCTATTTTTATGCTATTAAAATGTATAGACGGTTGAAATGGGTTTCCTACAGAAAAGTACAGACAAGGTTTTATTTCCATGTATGTCGTATGCTAGGTGTGGTAAACAGTCAATTTGACTGCTATTAGTTAAGTCTGTTCGTTTTTTTAAACCTATATTTGACTGATTATGGAAGCTACTACTGCACATTGTATATTTTTATGCTAATAGAGTCTGAGCTTGTAAATCTTTTTAAAGAGACATGTTATGTTCTCGCTACAAAGTGTCCTTGTGATGATGTTCAAGTGAACTTTACCGTATTTTGTTGAAATACCGAAGCTTTTTCGTCGCACAGAGCAGCAAATCCGCGGGAAAAAAATAAAATCTGCTGCTTCACGTTAATAACGGACGTCTGTTGAACTGTCATGTGAAATAATAATGTCCGGTGGCCCTCAGGGTTTGTAGAAAAGATTTTCAGTCAAAGTAGAGAGGCTTTCTGGATTTAAATGCCTGAGGGATCTTATCAAACGCATGAGTACATTCTGACTTGGTTTTGGGACGTCCCGTCATGTACTACTCTACTACCTTAATATTGATACTCGGTGTTTTTCAACTAACAAGGCTGCTTACCTTGAGCTTTCATTTTGTATAAAGAAATTCAACTATATGAAACACTATTAAAGTATGAGCCATACAGTTTTCCTGGCGTCGAGTCGTTATTTTCGCTCTGTCAGAATGTGACGCGGTCATGAGCGCAGGCTTTTTCCATCGTCGTCAGTGTTTGTTTACAGCTGGGGTTGTGTGACTAGAGCGGAGCAGGGTAAATGGTAAGATCGTCCAAAATGTTTGGAAATGCAAATGACGTGTGAGAGCAAATGACAGACTATAATACAAGCCCATTTCAGATGTAAAGGCTGAAGTAAGTTGAAACCATCTGTATTATTATTACGTGTAATTTAGATGTCGGTGTAGGTAGGCCTATGCTATGCTAGTTGTAGTGTTGGCTAGTTTATTAATTAAAATGAAAATTGTCATCATTTACATCATTTCACTTGTTGAAAAAGAAAGAAGATATTTTGAGGAATGCTAGAAACATGTAACCATTGACTTCTGGTATTTGTTTTTCTCCGTTTCCAGCTTTCTTCAAAATATCTGTTCAACAGAAGAAAGAAGCTCATAAAGGTTTATAGTGTCAATATTCCTTTAAATATAGTGAGAAACAATCAACCTTTTAATACACTGAAAATAATCTACTTATATATATATATATAATAATAATAATAATAATAATATATTTTTTAAATGAAAATTAAAGTGTAGTAACAGTGTTTTGGTGCAATGATTACCATTTGTATAACCAAACCAATTTGCAAATTAGTCAGTTTCACTTCATTAACCATAGAAA
>CAIGQW010053392.1:553716-566440 GCA_903798125.1 Danio choprae
ATATATATATATATATATACATATATATACATACATATTCCTTATATCATGTTTTCATTTTATTGTTAAGATAGTGAAACAACGTAGCCGGCAGGGTAATGTGATTGACATTATCATGAACACTGTTCCCTTTGAAAGATTTACCCGACGTGTCCTCTAGTGTTTGTTTTCCATATTAAACTTGCGAAATCTGAACTGACAAGGGAAGGATGAAAGACTGAACTTTGTGTACTTAATATTGAGAAAAAGCCCCAATCTGATCCGTTTTCCCCCATCCACACTGACACAGAGCAGCAGCGTTCTAAAACCAAAATGGCCTCTTCAGCGTTTTCAAAATGCTCCGTTTTTGGGGCTCGAAAACTCTGGGGTGGTGTGGACAGAAGGCGTAACCGTAGCAAAACTTATGCGTTTTAAAACAAAAACATATTAGTGTAAACGGGGTCCTAATCCAGTTCTTTAGATTATCAGTGAGGAATCGGTGACAACGAAATGAACAGTTTTTAATAACGAAATAATTTTTTTGGTCGGTGACATTTTTCATTAAGCAAGGATGCATTAAATTCATTACAAAATTACAATTAAGCATTAATGAACTTAATGTTACAGAAAATTTCTACTTCAAACAAAGACTTGAATTTAAAAAAGGCTGCTAAAAATGCATCACTGGTCTCACAACAATACTCCACTTTTAAGCAACAATAATATTTTATGATGACTGTTTTTACTCTGTTTTGTGATCTAACTTTGGTGAGTCTAAAGTCTGTGTAGACCGGAAGTTGCTACAGACTCGTATTGCAGTATGATCATCACACATTTCCAACGGAAACTGAATACTGAGTAAGGGGCAGGGCTTAGCATATTTCCCCAGTTGTCAAACTGATGTCATCAGAGAAAAACTGCCATTCCAGAGCAGAAGCAAATGGTCTGATTTTGATTAAAGATTACCAAAACAAACAGTTTGTTTCAATGGATTAACTTGCATGAATTAATTGTTCACCTTTAAATCCGTCACTAGTTGTTAAGCTATGCACTGAATGCAGTAATGCAGGCTAAACAAGTAATCATTAAAAGATTGGGATCTCAATTCAAACACCCATGACATTATAAATGATGATGATGATGATGATGATGATGATTTGTATATGTTTATTAATCCTTCGATGCGGTGAATTCAAATCTGCGTTTGATCGAAAGAAATTCAGTTTTTAGACTTTTGAGTTACAAAGTTACAAACAATAAAATAACACAGAAGTGCTGAAATAACAGTTAATAGATCAGCTATAAACACTGATGTTCATTCATTCATTCATTTTCATTTCGGCTTAGTCCCTTTATTAATCTGGGGTCGCCACAGCGGAATGAACCGCCAACTTATCCAGCATATGTTTTACGCAGCGGATGCCCTTCCAGCTGCAACCCATCTCTGGGAAACATCCATACACACCCATTCACACTCATACACTATGGACAATTTAGCTTACCCAATTCACCTGTACTGCATGTCTTTGGACTTGTGGGTGAAACCGGAGCACCCGGAGGAAACCCACGCCAACACAGGGAGAACATGCAAACTCCACACAGAAACGCCAACTGACCCTGCCGAGGCTCGAACCAGCGATCAGCGACCTTCTTGCTGTGAGGCGAACGTGCTACCCACTGCGCCACTGTGAGGCCAACACTGATATTTATGGTAAATAATAAAATCACTGTTTAATGCAACTTGATGCTGCTGAAAGTTGTGGCAATTACATTGTTTAACCAATAGGTGACGAAAAAGCAACCATCAAAAGTATGTCACTGAATAAATCTTCAAAAATGATACATCTAGTACACAAACATGAAGTTTTATGAGTGAATTACTGAATCATTAATTGAAAATGACACAAAAAAATAAATATGATGTGTATTATAATAGGGCCTCATGGTGGCGCAGTGGGTAGCACGATCGCCTCACAGTAAGAAGGTCGCTGGTTCGAGCCTCGGCTGGGTCAGTTGGCATTTCTGTGTGGAGTTTGCATGTTCTCCCCGTGTTGGCGTGGGTTTCCTCCAGGTGCTCCGGTTTCCCCCACAGTCCAAAGACATGCGCTTTAGGTCAATTGGGTAAGCTAAATTGTCCGTGGTGTATGAGTGTGAATGAGTGTATGGATGTTTCCCAGTGATGGGTTGCAGCTGGAAGGACATCCGCTGCGTAAAACATATGCTGGATAAGTTGGCGGTTCATTCCGCTGTGGCGACCCCAGATTAATAAAGGGACTAAGCCAAAAAAAAATTAATGAATGTATTATAATAATAGATTTATACATTTAGCATTATTAGCAATAGTAGCAAAGATCATTTTTCACAGTACTTTTTTTATTCAGCTGGTTATTTCTTCATTTTTTTTTTATTAAATTACAGCTTTTGACTTCTGTTTGTTAAAACCAAAAGTTTCATGCAGTAATGGTTTTGTAATAAATGGAAAGCAAATGACATTTGTCTCCTGCCATTTTTGCTGATTCAAAAAACTGTGAGATTTGTGACTCAAAAACCGTAGTGTGATGCGAACCGTGAGATTTGTGATTTGTTACACCACTTGTAAATGCATACCTCAGTGTCCTGCTTGTCCACCTGTTCCCAGCTGGCCTCAGAGAAGAGTTCAGTGCTGCAGCGCGACAGACAGTTCGGCTCCAGGTTGAAGTCCGAGTCTGTGATTGAGGTCTGACAGAAAGATGGAAAACAACAATCCATCAAACATGGCAAAATAAAAAACACAATCCATGTGAAAAATGTGTACTGCTCACAGGGTTGAGAATGTCACTTGGTAACATTTTACTTGAAGGGGGTGTTCGTAAGACTGTCATCAAACTTTTATGATCATGACTTTACACGTCATGCATGTGAATGAGATTTTATGTATGCTTATGACAACTGTTATTAAGTGTCATTTGCTCAGTTATGTCATTTTAAATGCAAAGATGACATTATTTGTTATGACAACTTGACATGAACAAATATATCACCACCAGTCCTAATCTGTCATGACAACTTGACATTTCCAAGACAACAAAATTTGTCATAAATCTGTCATAAACATGATTGTCATGAGGCATTATAATTGTCATGAATATGTTTCTGATCACGTTTCAGGAACAAATGGTATTTGCCAGTAAAATGTCTCATTAAAAATGACATTACTCTGTTATGTCATTTTTAACAGCGTCATTAGGGCATTTTTATGACAAATTCAGCTTGTACCACTGTAGTTGAGGTCCAAAAAGATATTAATGATGCGATGGTGTTATATAATTCATGACATATTAATAATGGCTTCATGACAATCCTGTTCATGACAGATTTATGACAAGGTTTGTTGTCTTGGAAATGTCAAGTTGTGATGAGGAGACAAAAACTGGTTGTGATGTATTTGTTTATGTCAAGTTGTCATAAACAATCTTTGCATTTAAAATGTCATAAGTGAGCGAATGACACTTAATGACAGTTGTCATAAGCACTCATAAAATCTCACTCACGTTCATGGCATGTGTCATGTCATGATTATAGAAGCATCATGACAATCAATCTCTAATAATCAATAAGGCAAAACAACGAGCTGTCATTATTTGTTGTAGTTATTTAATTTAATGGTAAACATATACTCAGAATCAACTGAAATCACAAAACAATTGATTGAAAAACGATTCATTTTTAAAAATGTTATTATTATTTTGTCTTGTATATGCATTATATATGTGAAATAGGGCAGCACGATACTGGAAAATATGTGATATTGTCGATGCATATTGCGATAACAATATTTCTTAAGATATAACATTTCCCTAAAAAAATTATATTTGTATTAGCTATGTAATGATATTGAAACAAACAGGTACAAAATATATTTTTCTAATTTATTTCATTTTAATTCAGAACAGAAAACTATCAAGGTGCAAAAATGTAGGATTAAAGACACTATGAATAAGTGAAAAGCTTGATTCTGATTGGCTGTTTTCATTTTCCTCTCGTCTTGACTCCCGCCATAAGTATTAATTTCCAGTTCTGGGTTCACCTTCACTTTTTGGGTGAACTATCCCTTTAATGTCTAAATGCAATAAATGTGATTAAAATATAAAAGTAATCAGTTTGGTAACTTAAAATTCTTTTCTGATGCAAATTAATTTGATTACCACCCATTTAAACGAAAAGTTTAATAATGAGTTACATCTACTCAAATTTTGTATTTTAATTATGTAATTAAGTATACCACTGAAGGGATAGTAAACCCAAAAATTTAAGTTGTCATCATTAACTCATACCTCCAGTTTTTTTATTCTGTTAAAATGCATAAAAAAAAGAAATATAAAAAAGTATTGGAAACCTGTAATCATTGACTTCCATAGAAGGAAAAACAACTATGGATGTCTTAAAAGCAACTATGAAAGTTTACAACATTCTTTAATGCATCTTCTTTTGTGTTCAACTGAACAAAAAAACTGTTTTGCAACAAGTAAAGGTTGACTAAATGATGACAGAACTGTCATTTTGGGTGAACTAACCCTTTAATCCCTAAAAACCCTGACTGCTCACCACTTCATCTCCGATGTCTCCGTTGAGCCGCAGCATCCCAGCAGCCTGGTGGCTCTCCAGACGACTCCAGAGCTCCTGAACCTGCCTTTTCAGAGCCTCCACCTCCAGCTGGTGTCCCGCCTCGATCTGCCGCAGCCGCTGCTGGATGGTGTCCGTGTGCAGGGTCAACCCATCATCATCCAGATGGCTCCGGGATGATGATGATGGAGGCTCTGGAGGGCTGAAGCTCGGCCGGCCCAGAAACCCCAAATGCAGGCAGCGATGGTGGGAGCAGGTGCCCCGTGCATGGAGGGTCAGAGAGCCACAACTGGCCAGTGAAACCTGCCGGCTGAGCGTGGCCCGTTCTCCGTTTGTGCGTGGCGTGGAGGGCTCGGGGTCAGGCGAGTCTCCGTTACAACACATGGGGTGGAGGAGGTCAGTGGAGGCGGGCGGAAAGGCACTGAGAGACGCTCGTTTCGAGGTGTTGTTTAAAGTTCTGGCTGCTGTGCGTAGACCCTGTTTGAGGCACGATGATTCGGCGAGGGCTTTGAGAGGGGGTGGAATAGATAAAGGTCCCAGGCTCTCCGGCCGAACGCCCAAATCCTCTGTCAGTGTCTCTGTGGAGCTTTCTAAAAGTGAAAGACGTTTTTCGGCCTGCTCGATGGATGGTTCAACTCCATGGCCATTGGTTAGAGTCCTAAGGCCGTTGGGAGTTAATATAGTTGGGTTGCATGTTGAATCATCTTCTTGTGTTGAGTATTTCTCAATTTCTTCAGAGTCTTGGCTTCCTGAAGTATCCTGGCTGAGAGCTGACGATGCTTCAGAAATACCATCTTCCGAACAATGTCCGTTGACATTCCCGTCCTCAAGTCTTTTGCTCTCTAGATCGTCCTCAGTTCTACCTTCCTCTGCAATATCATCAGTCTGTCCGTTTACAGCGGCGGTTTCGTTAGTCTTTGCGACACTGCGAGTATCTGGTGCAGATTCATCTTTCGTGGCTTCCTGGAGAATGTTTTCCATTTGGCCCACAGCCACACCCACTGTTAGCTCCGCCTCCTCAACCCCATCTATCATTGGCAATCTGACATCCTTAAGCCCCTCCCCATTCTCTGCACCCCCATTGGAGAATGTTCCCATAATCCCCACCATGGTTTGCCCGTTGACCCTTTCATCTGGCTCTGGAGATGCAGCTCCATCAGTCCCAGCCCCGATGTTGAGCTCCAGAGACCTGCGATGGTCCTGCCATTTCTCATTCAAACTTGGGTCACTGGATCGTCGATTGGACGTCAGCGGGTTTCCCACTTCACAAGCGCTGGGCAAGTTATCAAATGAGCGGGTTTTAGGACGTCTGTGGACAAACATAAACAAAGTGAACCAGAAATGGCATTTACATTTACTATACGGTCCAACCTATGTGCTAGATTTATACTAGCTTTTGTACTATCTTTATTTTTGTGGATATATAATACAAATTGTTTTAATTGCATACATGCAGTATATTCATTAAGGGTGACGTATAGTTACTAGCCCTCCTGTAAATTTGGTTTTCTTTCTCAAATATTTCCCAAATGATGTTTAACAGAGCAAGGAATTTGTCTTACAGTATTTCCTATAATGTTTTTTCTTCTGGAGAGAGTCTTATTTGTTTTATTTCGGCTAGAAATTTGTAATTTTTTATTTTGTTTTTAAAACCATTTTAAGGTCAATATTATTAGCCCCCTTAAGCAATATTTGTTTTCTATTGTCTACAGAACAAACCATCGTTATACAATGACTTGCCTAATTAACCTAACTTGCCTAATGAATCTAGTTAAGCCTTTAAATGTGACTTTAAGCTGAATAGTAGCCTCTTAAAAAATACCTAGTCAAATATTATGTACTGCCATCATGGTAAAGATAAAAGAAATCAGTTATTAGAAATTAATTATTAAAACTATTATGTTAAGCTGCACGGTGGCACCTCACAGCAAAAAGGTCGCTGGTTCGAGCCTCAGCTGGGTCAGTTGGCATTTCTGTGTGGAGTTTGCATGTTCTCCTCGTGTTGGTATGGCTTTCCTCCGGGTGCTCCGGTTTTCCCCATGCGGTACAGGTGAATTGGGTAAGCTAAATTGTCCGTAGTGTATGTGTGTGAATGAGTGTGTGTGGATGTTTCCCAGTGATGGGTTGCAGCTGGAAGGGCATCCGCTGCGTAAAACATATGCTGGATAAGTTGGCTGTTCATTCCGCTGTGGCGACCCCAGATTAATAAAGGGACTAAGCCGAAAAGAAAATGAATGAATGAATATACAGGGGGGCTAATAAATTAGGAGAGCTAATAATTCTGATAATTGCTAGACTATATTAAACATATTATCATACAGCTTTAATAAGCTAGAGCTGCGGCAAAAAAAAAAAAAAAAAATGTATTTTACATCAATTCTAAGATTATCAAAATACATTTCTATTCTCTCTTGAATCACTTCTAAGAGTAGTTTTTAACAGTGGATGGCAATCTAGGTTAATTTTTGACCATACACTCAAATGCTCATGAAAAAGAGGACTTGTGTGTTTGGGTGAGTCAAGCAAGTTGGCTTTTATGTCACGAGATTAATGTAAACACAGCTCACTATGAACTCTTGTAATTAACTTTAACCATGACTTTTATATTATTTATTAATGATTATTTTAGGCTCAAATGGTGTTGCAAGCAGAGTATGGCTGTTTATAAAGCATACAGTGCCATATGGTAAAAACTGAGCTCAGAATTGATTCAAGAGAGAATAACGATGCATTTTGAAAATCTCAGAAATTATGCAGAATCGATTTCTTGAATCATTTTTCACCATCGCTCTAATGCACATTAAGATGTTATGTATATAAAGAACATGAATGTTTTGCTGCAAGTTTACATGTCATCCAGTTACCTGCCCAGGGGCTGATCCTCAGGATTGGCACCGGGTGCAGGGTAAGGGGCACAGGAGTCATCTGAAGGGGTCGTGGGTGAAGAGCTGGGAAGGTAAACTGCTGTCCACAACATCAGATT
The DNA here is from genome assembly GCA_903798125.1 of Danio choprae. Lineage (NCBI taxonomy): Eukaryota > Metazoa > Chordata > Actinopteri > Cypriniformes > Danionidae > Danio > Danio choprae. Next base: position 561,281 of record CAIGQW010053392.1, read on the forward strand.
GCGGACGTGACACACAGGATGAAGCACCTAGTAGAAACCAGCAGATATGCTAATTGTTAATGGGTGTCATTAAAAAAAGCTTGAATCATACATAGATCGTGGATCGTGTTTCAAAATCAAAACAACTGTTGTTTTCGTTAATATTTGATCAAATCAAAGCAGAACAGAAGATGACAATGCTTCAGGCAATACATAACCCAAGGTTGTCATAACCATCACACTGATAGACCAACAGTTTTGTTTTTGTTAACTGGAAATAAAACAATGTGTACAAATTGAAAAAAGTAATAAATATAAAATCCTATTTACCTATTAAGTACTAAAATAAAGGTAACACTTTCCACATCGTAAAAATAAAACTTTATTTTTTAGATACTAAAATTATCTAAAATATTAATATGGCTTTTTATTCTCTTTTTCCATTTATGTTAAGCTGCTTTGGCACAATCTACATGGTTAAAAGCACTATAGAAATAACTGAACTGAACTGAATAATAGTAAACTTCAATAGTGAAAGTGAACGAATACTAACACAAAGTACTTTTGAAGCATTTAAGTTTGAGATAATGTTTATATTAACATTTAATCATAACAATGCACATTTAGGAATAATACAAACATTACCTGCCATTACCAACAAAAGAGAAACACATTTAATATATTAATTAACATTAACTAGGAGTTTGTTGACAAAAAATTACCAAAATCATTAAAACTGAATTTAACAGCAACAGCAACAACAAAACCCTAATAAGACACACTGCATTATTAAAATGTAAGGTTCTACAGTGGTATATTAAAGATCCTGAAATAACCCTACCCACCAACTGGTTTGTTTGGACTTTGTGGATTAGCTTTAAAAGACAGGAAATGAAAGGACAGGCAGCTCTGAGTCTCTTGAGCATTTGAGAGAAATGCAAGCATAAGCTCTGAAGCCAGTAAACGCCTCCCTTCAGGTTCACTCATGCCACAAAGGTCAAATGAAACTATTACAAAACAGAGGTATGAGTTATGAGGCCAAGGCAGCCGAGGGCTATTAGGAAAGAAAAATACTTGTAAATGAGGGCCAAAAGGTTTGAGCTCGTCCACGATGAGCCACTTCCAGATGAAGGGGGAAAAAAGCATTTGACTTTTTTTTCAACACATTTCTAACCATAATAGTTTCAATAACTCATTTCTAATAACTGATTTCTTTTATCTTTGCCATGATGACAGCACATAATATTTGACTAGATATTTTTCAAGATACTAGTATTCAGCTTAAAGTCACATTTAAAGGCTTGATTAGGTCAGGGTTTCCGCAGGTTTCATCAAGTCCAGTTTAAGATGTTTTAAGACCATTATGAATGAAATTTTAGACTTATACAGGGCTAAACACTAATGATGATTTCTAATGGCCCGGTTTGCCACAAAAAAAAAATCTAATGTAATTATTTCTTAGTGACATACTTTAATGTTAAACAAGAAAACTCTAGTTGAATACATTATTTTCAACATAATATATATATATTTTTTAAATATATTTATTGTGGGGGGGGATTACATAAACAATCAAAAATATATATTTGTTTTAATTGGGTCCAAATTGATTGAGTATAACTTCTATTCAACCTATTGCATTTCTGTTATAAAACCTTAAATTTCATGTCTATTTATAAATATTACGTCTACTCGCCCTTACTTCTGTAAATAGTTTTTGTATGAATGGAAGATAACGTAAAGGGATAAATTATTACTCTGTTATTATCACGAGGAACTGTAATTGTTTTTAGTTTTCTTTCCCTGATTTTATTAAGATGGATTGTTGGTGATTGGATCGAGGTCGGCCCGATTGGGTAGCTTTACTTGGACAGAGGAAAATTTAGACATGTTTAAAATTATTTAAGACATACAACACAATATTTCAGTGAACTTAACACTTTTTAAGGTCTAAAATTATGCTTTTGAAATTGAAGACATTTTAAGACTTTTTAAGACCCTGCGGATACCCTGTAGGTTAATTAGGTTAACTAGGCAAGTTAGGGTAATTAGGCAAATCATTGTATGAATCTAAAAAAAACATTGCTTAAGAGAGCTAATAAAATCGACCTTAAAATGCTTTTAAAAAAAATTAAAACTGCTTTCTTTCTAGCCGAAATAAAGCAAATAAGACTTTTTCCAGAAGAAAAAATATTATAGGAAATACTGTGAAAAATTCCTGAATCTGGTAAACATAATTTAGGAAATATTTGAAAAAGAATTTTAACAGCAAGACTAATAAGTGTCTCAAAAATGTCTTTTAGAGTTTCATTTCCATTTATAAGGGTAGTTTTTGATGTGATGTTGTGCTTTGTTTTATGTATCTTATCTAATTTGTGCTTTGCTTGTACAACACTTTGGTGCGCATGAGTAGTTGTAAAGTTCTCTATAAATCAGGGCTGTCCGAACTCGGTCCTGGAGGGCCGGTGTCCTGAAGAGTTTAGCTCCAACCCTAATCAAACACACCTGAACCAGCCAATCAAGCTCTTACTAGATATACTAGAAACGTCCTGGCAGTTGTGTTGAAGCAAGTTGGAGCTAAACTCACAAGGACACTGGCCCTCCAGGACCAAGTTTGGACACCCCTGCTATTAATAAAGTGAAAGTATGTAGTATCTTTTTCTTTTAGAGCCACAAGTCAGTGAAACACACTTCCAATTGAATTAATTGCATGTACAAATTTCAAGATGTTTTCAAGCCTGTCCAAAAAGTGGCTCCTATCTAAACAAATATGCACACACTTTTTTTATTGAGTGTTTTAAGATAAAGCTGTCCAGGGACTGCAGGTGGAAAAGTTTTTGCTAAAGCCTAGCACAAAAATATTTCTTTTTATAAGGTCAATGTACTGTTGTGCATGTCCCTGTCAAATAAATAAATACAAATAAACAATTCAAATGTAAAAAAGATAAGAAGAGATTGAGAAGAGGTGACGTACGGTCTCTGAATGTGAAGAGTACAGCATGTTTCCGAAGGAGCGGTTGGCGGCTCTGAGGAGAGACCAAACAGAGCAGGTTCTCTCCTGGATGTGTCTGTCTTCTCTTTCCTTTCCGCTGTTACACAGGAACGTCCCGAACAGACACGAGTACGTGTGCTGAACTAGCTTTACCTGAACACACAAAGCGAAAGCATTTAGAAATTGCTCAACACTTAGTACAAGACAAAGTGGACTTTTTAATATGCAAAAATCGCTTTTATAAGGGTTTTAAACACAGTTGTGTAGCAGCAGTGTGTGAATATAACCAGCAACTAATGATCAAAATGTATTAATTTAATTTGTTATAATCACACTTGATAAAAACAGCCTGCAGAAACACTTTGATTGACATTCTCCATTTGTAGGTGTCATTAGAGGTGGGAAAGCTCCGCCCACTAGTGACATCTCTCCCTCATTAGCATAGGACGTTAGTCTTGTTTTTGAATCTGCCACTATCCTGACACACAGGCATTTGTAGCTCCGCCCTCTTTTAAAAAAAAGAGCATAATCTCATTTGAATTTAAAGCGACAGTCACCAAAACAGCACAATAAGGATCAAAGCCTAAACGGGTCAGTTTTAAAGAGTTATAAAACATTATTTGTGTGGTATTTTGAGCTGAAACTTCACACACACACTCTAGGGACATCAGAGACTTATTTTACATCTTGTAAAAAGGGGCATAATAGGTCCCTTTTAAAGGTGCCATATTATGTAAATCTGGATTTTTCCTGGATATTTTTCCTGGATTTTTCCTTCTTTTTTTATGTTGCTAAGCAATGCAGACGAATGCTAAATGGAGGCGTCAGTCTGTGTACACTCATAGAAAACAATGTTTACGATTGTTAAAAAAATGGGCCGTGGCTTAAAGGAGCAGTTCTCAGTCAGCCATCTGTTCACAGCTCCTCATGCAAAAGGTGGGATATACAGATTATAAATGTATTCAGAGCACATTAATATTCACGACCACTCCAAATATGGTCAAACTCGAGCTTTTGACTCTAGTGGTAATTTCTGGGGTTATAAATGAGCATATACAGTTGAAGTCAGAATTATTAGCCCTCCCGGTATATTTTTCTTCCCCAATTTCTGTTTAACACATTTCTAAACATAATAGTTTTAATAACTCATTTCTAATAACTGATTTCTTTTATCTTTACCATGATGACGGCACATAATATTAGACTAGATATTTTTTAAGATACTAGTATTCAGCTTAAAGTGACATTTAAAGGCTTAACTAGGTTAATTAGGCAAGTTAGGTTAATTAGGCAAGCCATTGTATAATAGTGGTTTGTTATGTAGACAATTGAGAAAAAATATTGGAGGGGGGTTAATAATATTGACCTTAAAATGGTTTAAAAAAGAAATAAAAAACTGCTTTTATTCTAGCCGAAATAAAAGAAATAAGACTTTCTCCAGAAGAAAAAACATTATAGGAAATACTGTAAAAAATTCCTGAATCTGTTAAACATCATTTGGGAAATATTTGAAAAAAATAAAATAAATAAATAAATAAAAATAAAAATCACAGGAGGCCTAATCATTTTGACTTCAACTGTATAACCATTATAACCATAATATTTAAACTTATCCAAGCCACATACCTACTATGTAGATGTCAGAAAACAATTTAACTTACTGAATCAATGCACTCTATGGCACCTTCAAAACACAATGTTTTACATCCACTTTTACTCACCAGAAAGGCTTCGTTGAACTCAAAGGAGCATGGGAATTGTCTCTGGAGCTGATGCACACAGTCCAGCCACTGCAGGAAGACTGGACATCTCTCATTCAGGTCTTCTGCATTTTCTCCGTGACCACATCGGTCAGCGAACTTGTGACCAAAGTCCAACCACTCGGTTTCGACCAGTACTTGAAAACCCTAAGAGCAGAAAAGAGAATTTCTGTTAACAATTTTCATGATGACAGTCCAAAAATGAGCACAAATCAGGAAACAACTCCAAAAAAACACAATAATGTCTTCTCCAGGCACTGACTCGCACATCAAAATAAGATCCGTAATGGACATCAGACGAGGCATTTCTGTCCAGTTTTCCATTGAAATTTTACATTTCCATTTACTTTTTCCATATGCACAACTTGCTATTCTCAGCCACCTATGTGTGTGTGTGTGTGTGTGTGTGTGTGTGTGTGTGTGTGTGTG
>CAIGQW010053392.1:566840-578076 GCA_903798125.1 Danio choprae
ATGCAAACTCCACACAGAAATGCCAACTGACCCAGCCGAGGCTCGAACCAGCGTCCTTCTTGCTGTGAGGCGATAGTGCTACCCACTGCACCATTTAATTATTAAATAAAATAAACTATATCAGCTAAATATCAGGCACCCTGATTAAGTCAGTCAGTCGATCACTACTTATTAAGGTAATGTTTGGGTATTAGGTAGGATTAGGGATGTAGAATAAGATCATGCAGAATAAGTACAGATAATCGGCCACTAGTTAATAGTGGGAAATGGTACTTGAATTAAAGTGTCACCATAACTTTCTGAACTGAAACCATATACAGTCAAGCTCAAAATTATTTATACCCCTGGCAAATTCTGAATGAATGTGCATCGATGACAATACATGCTGTTGGGAGTAAAAAATATCTTGATGAATACAAGAGACCATTAAATTCAAAACGAAAGAGTCAGTGCAACATGTATTTTGACCTACAAGCGTTTCCTACAACAACACGACTCTCTATTGTTTCGTCTGAAGATCGATGTTAATCAAATGCTCCAAGGTCAGGCAGCACTACAAATATTTTAACATTTCCTCTAAGCCACTGTCTATGTAAACATGTCCTTGTGAGCATTTTCAAACCAGCAGGATTTATAATAAGCCCTTGTGGATTTCTCCAGCATGTGATATAGCTTATGAATACCTCTCATAGTAATTGAGAAAGAGTTTTAATGGTTCATTATATGGGAGTTCACCTCAATGGTGCGGTAGTACGGGTCCAGCAAGAGTTTGGCCAGCGCGACTATCTGAGGGGTTCGATCCCAACCGTCGGAGCAGTGCACCAGGACAGGCCGGTGGTCTCGATCTACAGCGTTCATCACCAGAAGAGACGCCTTGAGAAGGAGTGACAGATGCTGAAGCCACTTTGTGCTCTCCAGAGCAGACAGCCAGCTAGAGACGCAACAAAACCTGCCGTTACACACTTGCATGTACAATATTGAAGAAAACTGTGGTATGGAATAGCATGCTAAAAAACACTAGAAACATATTATTTTGCTTTCTTCAAAATAATAGCTTCTTGCTTTCATTTGCACATAATGTCATAATAAGAGACAGGAAGCTTGCTCTTCAAACTGTTTTGAATGCACTCAAGAGCATATGCAAATGATGTGAATTAAAGATAATAACGTTGTGAATAATGTTCAGTCTTTTGAAAATGCCAATGTTGTATCATCAGGTGCCACGTGTATTAAAGAGTCCCTATTATGGGGTTTGAAAATGACCTTCCGTGCAGTGTGTAACACAGCACTAAGTGATTGAAAACATCCAGCTGAGGTTTAAATCTGAAAGTGCACTGTGTTTAAAACTATTGATTCTTTAACAAAACAGTCAACTCAGAGTCGAATAAATGGGTCGTGTTGGGTTCGGATCTTTTGCCTGAACGCATCGACATCGACACGGTACATCACCAAATATGAAGTGCCGGTTCCAGATAAAAATGTGGACGCAATTTTCCCTTCAAACAGTAGCAGAGCGCGGTGGATCACGGGACTGATCATGACGCGAAGATGACGATCACTGACAGAGCTTTGGCTAAGGGGAACAAAGGGTTAAAGTAAATCTTTACAACAATATCACAGTATAGCCAACCTAGTGCTGTGTTTGTTACTGGGTTTTTTTTCTGATTTTTGATACAATAACCTCCCCTGCAGCACGGGATTCACCGGCCGTTTGCTATTAAAGGAAGGAGCAGCAGAGACTATTATGTACGGGACTTTGGTTCATATGGACCAGTTTCTTCTTCCTCCGGATCATAATGTGTAAGTGTAATTAGAATTGTTGCCTCGTTTTGTGTAGTTTGCAAAATATGTATTTAATTGTGTGTTGTAACTTGTAATCGCTCCGCGTAGCTTGTAATCACTCACCTATTATAGAGCAGTGCTTGAACTGTACCTCTCAGGTTAAATCTGCATGGGGCTATTCACATACTGTGTTCAAAACCACGTTGAAAACAGAACGCGTGCTTCTTTCTTTACAGATTTACATGCATTTCTGAACTCGCGATCCTCTGCTGTTTGTCTTTGCTATGGCCATTAGCTGTTCCTCACACGTGCAGCGCGAGCAATTCTCAAAATAGTTCAACTTTTGCCACTGTGTAGATTAATCCTGAATGCGTGTCATTGTTATTACTTGGGGTTAGTTTTAAGAGTAGAGTAATAAATATGCTGGTGTTTAACTGCATTGCTTTAATGCATTCCTGCATTTGGCTCTCACATACTCTGTGCTACTTCACAGCCATGGTGGGCATTTCTCTCTGTCTTACGCTGAACCCAGTCGACCAATCACAACAGACTGGGTCATCGGTCCAATCAAAGCAGATTAGCCTCAAACAAAGAAGAGGTTTGGGAACAAATGAATCGCTGAACGAATCATATGGGAGTGGTTGGGATAATTAGGCAAAAATAAATGCTTATTATGAAGACAATGAAAGTGTTTTTTGACCTTGCATGCATATCAGCCTGTTGTTGGAGACCCCAAAACATGACCTTTTCTAATGCAAAATAGGGGCTCTTTAATTATGTTTTGCCAGCTTGTTTTTTTTGCACTTTAAAAATGCCTGTAGCCACTAAATTGCATTTTTTTTATGAATGACAAAGGACCATGTTTCAGCTTTATTTAATAGACAAAAAAAGCCCTCCAATATCTATCCCTTTAATAAGCTCATCGCAATGACAATAAAAAGAATGAATGACACAATTTGCATATTAATTTCAGTAAATGTAAGTAAAGGTGTTTGAGTTGTGTATACTACTGCATGTTTCCATACTAAAATCAGAAGAATCTGCATGCTAAAAGCTTGTTGTTGGCTATATTGACACACTGTTGCTACACAATTGCGTTTAAACTCCATATGCAAGTGATTTTTGCATAATAGGCCCTCTTTAAACAAAAACAGCTTTAGGAAAGTAAAGTTTCTCTAACAAAAAATAAAAAAATAAAAAAAATAAATCTAAAGAAAGGGGTTTGACAAGTGTGTTTGGGGCAAATAATCGTTTTAAAAGTTTTCCAGCATGGTTAAATACAGCCAAAGCAAACAGACATTAGCCAAGAAAACTCAGAGTTCAGGTAACCGGAGGAGACATTATCGCTCCCAACAGGAACATGAATTGGAAGCCGGTTTAAAAGGAAAAATCACCTTTGTATTAATGGTACTACCTCATGCAGCGAGACATTTACAATCAGAAAAATCAAAGCAGAGCATTAGATGTTTTCTCCACTCAACAGTTCATGTCAGTTGCCTAGGAACAGCTCTTGGCTAGAGTTTATCATGCTGACGAAAGAGAGAAAGAAACTAGAAGACTTGCTGTTGACTTTACAACAAATGGATGAGTGGAAACGGTGTGGATGGAAAAGGAAGCAAACATGAGCCAATGTTGAAGATTACAGGCAGATCTGCTGCCAGGGAGAAAACAATAGACGGAAAAAGACAAAAAAAAAAGTGCTTCTACTAGGTGCTAATCACTAAGTGCTTCTAAGAGTTTGAGATAAGCACTGGATTGTCTAATTACACGTATTGGATCTTCTTCGAAGAGCACATGTGATGAATGCAACAGTGACCATCCACTTTATTGTTATCAGTTTGAGTTACGTCAACTTTACAATAATGTCGATTGTATGAGATTTTCACATTCCGTGTGTGCGTATTGACCAGGTGAATCAATTCTTAATAATTTACTAAATCTATACTGTATCTGATTAGCAATCTTTCATTAATGACAGAAAATGCACAAAAAGCATGGTTTGGAATGTTACCAAATTCATACCACGATATTGCTTAATTGACCCCTTTTTGTATATTCAATAAAAACTGAGGAATACTTTGAACGTCAAAAGATATTAACTGCACAAAAAAGAGACCATATATTTGTTCATATTGATGACAAGTCTTATTTTAATGTTTCACTGTATACATTTTATAGATGCAAATAAAATAAGAATTACTACAGTAGTATCAAACTAATAAGAATGAATGAGATTGAATTTCTTTGCATTTTTAAATCACGAATTCTCCAAAACAGACAAAATTTCTAAAACCTTAATGTTTACTTCAACCAATATCAGCCCTGCCGGTAATCTGGAGGATTTTAAACATAGGTGAACACGGCAGCATGGATATAGGCGATGTGTCTGAAAGGTAACGACAAAGTCTGCCATTTTCCAATTCTCATACAGCTCTCTTGACAAAAATGCTTGCTGCAAACCAACAAACCCCTGGATCATGGAAACAAACACATATGACTCGTGCTGTGCGCGGTCTCACCCAATCATTGGGTCTCACAGCTTGGCAGGTCTGCACGTGCTCTCATAAATAATTAAGAAGCAGGGTCTTCTCATAGGACAAGAAAACTCCACTATGACTCCACGTCATCACTCCACTAGTGGATTCGCGCTACGTCACCAATTTTGATCCCGCCCCAAAAAATATTTTAAACTCGGAAGATGAAATTAGCTAACAAAAGCTCAAAATTATCCAGTTTTCCCCACAATTAAAGCTGATCAAATCTGTTCAAAAATCTTTTTAAAAGTACTCGAGGGTTTCTTGAACTTTTAATAATTATCTGAACACAAAATTGTGAAAATGCATTTACAAATGTTTTTGACCCTTAAAGGGATAGTTCACTCAAAAACAATTGACTTCCTTTCGTCTGTTCAACACAAAGTAAGATATTCTGAAGAAAGCTGAAAACCTGAAACCACTGACTTCCAAAGTAGGAAAAATAAATACTATGGAAGTCAATGGTTACAGGTTTTCAGCTTTCTTCAGAATATCTCCTCTTGTGTTCAACAGAAGAAAGGAAGTCAAACAGGTTTAGAACAAGTGAAGATTGAGTAATTGATGACAATTTTTTTAATTTTGGATGAAATATCCCTTTAAATAATCATTAAAAAAAATCATTTATTCATTCATTTATCAGGGGTCACCACAGGGGAATGAACCGCCAACTATTCTAGCATATGTTTTACACAGTGGGTGCCCTTAGAGCCACAACCCAATACTGGGAAAAACTTCATCCAATTAACCTACACGCATGTATTTAAACTGTGGGGGAAACTGGAGCACCCGGAGGAAACTCACGCCAACATGGGGAGAACATGCAAACTCCACACAAAAATGCCAACTGGCCCAGCCAGGACTTGAACCAGCGACCTTCTGAGCCACCGCCACCAACCCATTTAAAAAATTATAAATCTATATATATATTTTTTTTCTATATATCCTGTTTCAGTCATTCAGTCATGGTGTTCCTCAAGGGTCAGTATTGGGTCCACTTATTTGTTATTTATATTTTACCTCTAGGTCATACATTTCGTTCTTATGGCATAAATTTCCATTTTTATGCAGACGATACACAGGTTTATATCTTTACAAAACATACAACATCTCACCCCCCTTCTGAACTTACTAAATGTCTACGTGAGATTAATATATGAATGACTAATAATTTCTTAATGTTAAATGCCAGTAAAACTGAAGCCCTTCTGGTTGGATCTAAATCTGTTTTATCCAAAGCTCAATCTTTTACCCTGCCCACTGATAACTCCCTAGTCAATTTTAAGTCAATGATGGCATGCTCTCGTTTGGTTCTCATGTTAGTAATATCTCACGTTCTGCCTTTTTTCATTTGCGTAACATAGCAAGACTTCGCTCTTCACTGTCTCAACAATGTACTGAAGTGCTTGTTCATGCTTTGGTTTGGTTGATTACTGTAACTCTATCCTATCCGGCATCCCTGATAGGCAACTTCATATACTACAGTTAATTCAGAACTCAGCAGCTAGGGTAGTCACCCGCTCACGTGCTTCTGATCACATAACTCCAATTCTCTTTCACCTGCACTGGCTCCCTGTTTACTATCGTATACAATACAAAATTCTCCTCTTAACATACACAGCTCTTCATAACTTGGCACCTCACTATCTTTCTGATCTTCTTCATTTGTACACTCCTTTGCGCTCACTGAGGTCATCTTCTGCTGAATTGTTATCTGTTCCAAACTTTAAGATGAAGTCATTTGGTGGCACGGCTTTTAGTTGTACAGCACCAAAGTTCTGGACTCCCTGCCTTTGCACATTCGCCAGGTGGACTCTAATGTCCAATTTTAAACCTCAGATAAAAACTTTCTTGTTTAGGATAGCTTTCAATGATTTGCTGGTTTAATATTATGTTGATTGTTATTTTTACTGCTTGTATTTTTATGATGTGCTTGCGATATGCTGTAAGGTGTCCTTGAGTGCTTTGAAAGGTGCCTATAAATAAAAGGTATTATTATTATATAAATATATATATATATTCTATATAATTATATTCTGAATGTCTTATAAAAGATTCTAAGTTTTGTTCCCTTGATAAAATCTAAAAAACTTATTTATTTATTTATTTTTATGTCATACACAACTAATGTATTAAAGAAAAAAAAGGCCAATAAATGGCCACAGCAGATGTTTGCTTGAAGACTTACTTGGCTGGATCAGGCATCTGGGTGCAGAGGAAGCGCAGAGACTGGAAACTCTTCCGGATGGAATGGATGTTGGCCATACCCATAAACACCACCTCACAGTTAGGATAGTACTCTACAGAAGAGAGTATTATTGATGAGGACGATATTTTACTTTAATGTGGATGTTCATATTGCATCTGTGAAACGATACCTGGGCATTCGCAGCCTCCTCCTTTGGCTCTGTTGGCTACGGCAGCAGCATATGACCTGGCGTCCAGAATCAGGAGCTTTCGGGGTTGGATGGCCAGCGTCTCCACCTCTGAGCTGTTAGTCATGGACGAGTCTACAGAGAAAAACATGCAAATGAGTGCTGATGAATACAGTTGAACACTAAATTATTAGCCCTCCTTTGAAATTGTAATTGGTTTACAAATATCTCTCAAGTGGCGTTTAACCAAGCAAGAAAACTGCTTATTTTTCTTTTGGGCTTTTTAAAAATTATTTTGGAAATGGAAAAACTGCTAAGGTCAATATTATTAGCCCCCTTAAATTATTATTTGGTTTCTCGATTGATTACAGAACAAACTACTGTTGCCTAATGACTTGCCTAATTAACCCGAGTCAATAAAATTAAGCAAGTCAAGCCTTTAAAATGCACTTTAAACTGAATACTAGTAGGGCTGAACAATATATCGTTTGAGCATCGATATTGCAATGTGTGTGTACGCAATAGTCACATCCCAGGTTTAGATTATTTATTCAAAATTTAAATATTAAGATATTATTTTATTTCAGGGTATCTGCAGGTTTCTAAGAGTTATATTTAAGACCTTTTTAATACCAAACAGAATAAAATTTAAGACCAATTGTAAAGTATAATAATTTTATAGTACAGAATAGGCATGCACAATATATCGTTTGAGCATCGATATCGCAATGTGTGTGTCTGCAATAGTCACATTGCAGGATTACATTATTTATTAAAGATTAAAAGATAAAGATATTATTTTCAAATAATTTATGCAATGATGATCTTTTTTTTAATGATGTTTGATCAATTTCTCTACTTGAATACTGTTAGACTCATTGAAAAAGACTTTCTCATCCAAATCTAACAACATGAATGAAATCTTTCCAAATATAAAATTATATTCATATTGCAATATATATATGTATATATATATAGCCCTAAATACTAGTATCTTGCAAAATTACTAGTTAAATATTATGTTCTGTCATCATGGCAAACACAAAATAAATAAGTTATTTGAAATTAGTTATTAAAATTATTATGTTTAAAAATATGCTGAAAAAAAACTCTTAAAAATTATTTATATTAACTAGAGGGTTATACTTTATATACAGGGTTTTGAAGACTTAAGACATTCTTAAAGGTCCCATGAAATTAAAATCAAGTTTTTTAGATCAGTATCAGTATTTTACAGTATTTTATCAGTATAGTTTTTAAGATATCTATAAGATAGTGTGCTTCAAAACAGCGACAAAATTCGCGTTTAGAAGATATAAAACTGATATAAACATGCAAAGCTTGTAGTTTGTCACTTCCGCCTAAATGGTTTTATTCACATCACCACATACTTCAGTTTCTCAGCAAATCTTAACCAATCTAATGCTCTCTAGTGTCTGACACGCCCTGCCACCTTCAAGACGCTTCTCATTTGCTTTTCATTTGATGCACTTGAGCTCAACCACTCTCACTGGCAGAGCTGTGATGAAACAAAACGCTATAGGCTGTTTTTTAAAAAAGGGCAGGAGCTACACTATGTTTCTGTTGAGATTACTTCAAACAACGAATAAAAATGCATATTTCAAAGCACTTCACGGGACCTTTAAGACTATTATGAAATAAATTTCAGACTTATACTGGGCTAAATGCTAAGGATTCTATCAAAATGTCTGGATGGGCCAGCAGAAAATATTTTTATTTCATTAAAAAATTCTAATTTGTTATTTCTTAGCCACATATTTTAAATAATGTGTCTAAATAGATAGAGTTTGGGTAGCCAGATTAGGTAGCTTTACATGGACATCAGAAAATTAAAACCTGTTTAAAAATTATTTTAAGACCTACAATTTCAGTGAATTTAAGACTTTAAGGACTAAACTTTTGTTTTTGAAATGTAAGACATCCGGGGACACCCTGTATATACATAATAAATAATAGCATTATTGTTTATGATCATAAAAAACAGGCAGCAACTGATGTGCTAGCATCAATGACACAATAATACAAATCATGAGATCATTTGTATCATTGTAACCCAAAAATTATAATACTGGTTAAAAGGATTAAAGCCTAAAGCTGTTTCTTAGCCATACATGATGACTGCTCTCTCCGAATCAAACACAGATTTTAATATAATGCTGTGATAGCCAAAGGTTTAATAAGCATATGCAAAATGTAATCATTTAGGATTAACATTGTGTCAGTGTTTGAGTCGATACTGCGACCTTTTAACAATGAAAGGGACAAAACTAAATATTCTGTTAACATTTACTTTCTCTTCACTTGTTCCAAACCTTTATGAGTATCTTTCTTCTGTTCAACACAAAAGAAGATATTTTGAAGAATGTTGGAAACCTGTAACCAGTATTAGTTTTTCCTACTATGGAAGTCAATGGTTACCGGTTTCCAACTTTCTTCAAAATATCTTCTTTTGTGTTTGACATAAGAAAGATACTCATAAAGATTTAAAACCACTTGAGGGCAAGTAAATAGAACATAAAACATTTTTGGTAAACTATCCCTTATAAACGCAGCTAATAACTAAGAACTACTGACCGAAGTCCACATCTGAGAGGTCTGCTCCATTAGTGTACTCGCGGGACAGGGAGCCGTTGGAGACACCTTTACAGGAGCTGCTGTCAACAGCACAGGCTCTGGCGATGGACTGCACCAGATGCTCATCATCTGCGTTCCTCCAGCCCCACCAGCTGACCTCAGGCTGACCACAGCGAGCGATCACTGCCCCGGTGCTCTGATGCCTGGAAAAAAAAAGAGAGGTTCAAGTGCTGCTCTTCTCATCTGATGCTTCTAGGCAGTTGTGGAAAATGTTGAATAAAACAACATTATTAACACTATTAATTTTTTTCCACTACAAATGCAGCTGAAATAAAAGCGGTAAAGCTTTAAATACTTTGGATGATGCACTTATTCAACCTCTAAAAAAGTGGTTAATGTTGAACACTTCACTAACTCAATGGTCGTAGCTTTGCTTGTGTAGCGGAAGGGGAGGTCAGGTGCTCAGGTTGGATTATTTTATTCACTTGCCGCCTCCTGATAATTAGTGCAGTTGTACTCAGGATATGTTTGGTAATTAATTTCACTAACTGAACATATTAATTAAACTAAACGTTAAATGTAGCCTGGGAAACAGTGTTCAAGTTAGTGTACTCTCAGTGTTGGGTTGTGGCTGGGAGTACATAAAACATATGCCTATCTTAGGAATCTTAAACTAAAGGCTACTCAGCAGTTAAACTACACACAAACACATGCAATGTTTTTATAAAAGCACACAATATGCTTGTAATAAAAAGATGCTATCTGCGCATTTGAAAAGAACAACACACTAAATACCAAGTTAAAAGTGCGTCATGTGCACAGTTCATTCTCCCTGCATTTAATGAACAGATTTAAGTGACTAACCTGTAAACCACGGCTGGAATCCTCTTCCAGGAGCGAAAGGCCGCCACATTCTCCAGCTCCTTATCAGTAATCCAGGCTGGCACCAGCAGCAGCTGAGGATAGCTGGAACACAACCTGGTGGAGCAGAGGGTGAGAAGAGGACACACTGAGGTCAGAGCAGGACATCGGACTGACTGATGCCTGTCTCTAGTCATCTAAACCTGCGTACAGCCCTGAACACACACACACAAACACACTGAGTAGGACAGGGTTGAGTGTATAGGATGGTGTAGACCAGCGATTTCTCAATACTGGTCCTCGTGGCCCCCCGCTCCAATAATATTAAGCTGCAGACACACACGTTTCAGGCCGCACTAGATTCAGACCATCCAAGCTTTTAATTGGGAAGTGCTTTATTAAAACACTACAGGTCACTGTAAGAGGTAGGGTTAAACGTTATTTAAACACAACAGGTTACTGTAAGGAGTAAGGTTAGGGTAGGTTTAGATGTTATTAAAACACAACATGTTACTGTAAAGGGTAGGGGTAGGGTTGGGGTAGGGTTAGACATTAAAACACAACAGGTTACTGTAAGGGGTAGGGTTAGGGCAGGTTCAGATGTTATTAAAACGCAACATGTAACTGTAAGGGGTAGGGGAAGGTTTAGACGTTAATAAAACACAACATGTTAAGGTAAGGGGTAGGGTTGGGGTAGGTTTAGATGTTATTAAAACACAACAGGTTACTGTAAGGGTTAGGTTTAGATGCTATTAAAACACACCATGTAACTGTAAGGGGTAGGGGAAGGTTTAGACGTTATTAAAACACAACAGGTTACTGTAAGGGGTAGGGTTAGGGTTGGGGAAGGTTTAGACGTTATTAAAACACAACAGGTTACTGTAAGGGGTAGGGGTGGGGTTCGGGTAGGTTTAGATGTTATTAAAACACAACAGGTTACTGTAAGGGGTAGGGGTAGGATAGGTTTAGATGTTATTAAAACACAACAGGTTATTGTAAGGGGTAGGGGTGGGGTTCGGGTAGGTTTAGATGTTATTAAAACACCACAGGTTACTGTAAGGGGTAGGGGTAGGGTTGGGGTAGGTTTAGATG
>CAIGQW010053392.1:596407-613986 GCA_903798125.1 Danio choprae
GGTGGCTCAGTGGTTAGCACTGTTGCCTCACAGCAAGAGGGTCACTGGTTCAAGTCCCAGCTGGGTCAGTTGGCATTTCTGTGTGGAGTTTGCATGTTCTCCCCGTGTTGGTGTGGGTTTCCCCCACAGTCCAAACATGTATGCACTATAGGTGAATTGGATGATCTAAATTGGCCGTAGTGTATGAGTATGTGTGGATGTGAGAGTGTATGGGTGTTTCCCAGTACTGGGTTGCGGCTGGAAGGGCACCTGCTGCATAAAAAACATATGCTGGAATAGTTGGTGGTTCATTCCGCTGTGGCGACCCCTAATAAATAAGAGACTAAGACAAAGAAAAATGGATAAATGAATGCATGTTATTTTACAGAATAACAAAAGATTATTTCACGCAAACCCAAATACAAATCATAAATGCATAAAAATCAGAATGTTTCCTGATGGTCTCTACATTTTTTTGCACAGCTGTATGACTATTATTCAAATATAACCACATTTGTGAAACAGATCTGCATACGTAACAAATATTTCATTTGATGTGTCTCGTATTCAACACGGTCTGTCTGAAAAGCTTCAGGAGTTGCTCACAGCCTTAGAGCACCGGATTGCATAAGTCACTCTATTCACTTCTGTATGCCGGAATGAGAGGCTACGGTCGGCGGCAGCCTTGAGACTTCAGATTGGCAGAGAATGTTTGGACTCTGTTTCCACAAATAGGAGAGACTCTGTGAGAGAGGGCAGCTCTGTCGCCATGTTGTCTAGCTCAAAAACAGGAGTCTTCAAGACAGAGGGATCTGGTTGTGCCATAAAATGCTGGCCATTCAAAGACAGGAGTATATGAGACATACAGTAGTCAGAATTATTAGGCCTCCTGAATTATTAGCCTATATATTTTGTTCCCCTATTTCTGTTTAAGGGAAAGAATTTTTTTTTCAACACATAATAGTTTTAATAATCAATTTCTAGTAACTGATTTCTTTTCTCTTTGCCATGATGACAGCACATAATATTTGACTAGATATTCTTCTAATACTAGTATTCAGCTTAAAGTGACATTTAAAGGCTTAACAAGGATAATTAGGCAAGTTAGGGTAATTAGACAAGTCATTGTATAATGATGGTTAGTTCTATAGACAATCGAAAAGTAATACTGCTTAAGAGGTCTAATGATATTGACCTTAAAATGGTTTAAAAATTATTTAAAACTGATTTTATTCTAGCTGAAATAAAAACAAATAAGACATTCTCCAGAAGAAAAAAAATATTATAGGAAATTATTATTATTATTATTATATTATATTCCTTGCTCTATTAAACATAATTTGGGAAATATTTGAAAAATAAAAATAAATCAGAGAAGGGCGAATAATTTTGGCTTCAACTGTATATTTTGAGGAGTTTTAGTTGTGTGTACATCATGTATCCTATCCACCCATCTACACATCAGGTGTTTATTTTTATATTTGTTTAAATATATAATATGTATTGCCTATGATTTTATTGTAATTGTTGTTTAAATGGTCAAGCTGAAATAATTGAATGTCACTTACTTTGCAAAAAAATTAAATAAATAAATAAATAAAAACAGTTGAGAGTCTTTAGACCCCAAAACCAGATAGAGTGCCCATATGATTCTTTATATAAATTGCTGCAAATGTTTACAATGCAGTATAGTTGTTTTTTTTATATTTACGTAATATACCTAGTTAAGTAATATTACAAGAGTAAACAAAACCAGGACAAACGTTTGTGCATCTCCAGACTCCAGTGATTCATTTCTGAATGAATCTGCTTTTGAATTATTTATCCGAGTCAATGATTCAATCTATCTGTTTGTCTGTCTGTCTGTCTGCCTATGCATCCATCCATCTATCAGTCAATCCATCCATCTATCAGTCGATCCGTCTATCTGTCTGTCTGTCCGTCCGTCTGATTATCCATCTATCATTCAATCTATCCATCTGCTATTAAACCTGTTGATACATCCATCCATCTATCTGTCTATCTGTCCATCCATCTATCTGTCTATCTTTCCAACCATCCATCTATCTTTCAGTCTATTTATTTATCTGTTGGTCTGTCCGTGCATCTATCTATTTTTTCATCCATCCATCCTTCTATCTATCCGTCCATTGTTCAATCTATCCGTCTGTCATTCAACCTCTTGGTTCATCAATCCATCTTTCTATATATCCATGTGCCTTTCTGTCTGTTTATCCATTCAAATATTAAAAGAGGATAATGCAAATTAACTGGTATAAAAAGTTAACGAGAGTCAATAATAAAAAAAAAGCAATTGAGTTGCAGATAAAACAATTGTGTGTGTGTGTGTGTGTGTGTGTGTGTGTGTGTGTGTGTGTGTGTGTGTGTGTGTGTGTTGCTGGATCAGCGGCACGATCATGTGTGTGTGTGTGTGTGTGTGTGTGTGTTGCTGGATCAGCAGCACGATCGTGTGTGTGTGTGTATATAGTGCTGACAGTGGCCATCAACACGGCTCAGTAAACACACTAGAGGGGCCGGGCCTGGGGCGGCTCATTGTGGGCACAGGCACACAACCAGACAGAGAATTACAGGGCACAAGCGGTCAGAATAGCAAACAAACAATAATGTGCATAACTCATTAGGAATGTGTAAACAAACACATCTATCAGCATTCACACATAGAGCAGGGGCATTTGTTAAATTGTCTGCAGACACTTCAGCAAACATGAAAATGAGATACACTTCACTGGACGCACACATATACAGAGTCAAACAGGAACAACACAGTGAAGGCTGCCTCTGTTCAATCCTCTCTAAATGAAAGGTTTACAAAAAGCCTTTTGAGACGTAAGCTTTAAGAAGACGGCTGCAAGACCAGTGTGGTGTTAGACCCTAATATTCGATAGTTATAATACCGTTCAAAAGTTCAATCAAATGTTGTATATATTAAAAAATAAGTTTAAATATGGGGCAGCACTATGGCTCAGTGGTTAGCACTGTCGCCTCACAGCAAGAAGGTCGCTGGTCCCAGCTGGGTCAGTTGGCGTTTCTGTGTGGAGTTTGCATGTTCTCCCCGTGTTGGCGTGAGTTTCCTCCGGGTGCTCCGGTTTCCCCCACAGTCCAAGCATATGCGCTATAGGTGAATTGAATAAACTAAAACTGGCCATAGTGTATGAGTGTGAATGAGAGTTCATGGGTGTTTCCCAATACTGGGTTGCAGCTGGAAGGGCAGCCGTTGTGTAAAACATATGCTGGAATAGTTGGCGGTTCATTTCACTGTGGTGACCTCTGAAATAGAGACTAAGCCGAAGGAAAATGAATGAATGAATGAATGAAAGAAGTTTAAATGTATACATTTAAAAAAAATGCTTACCTTGCTTAGAATCTTGTTTCTGGATTTATTATAGTTTCCCCAGTTGGGCAAGTTAAATATTACTATTTTACATATTATTATTTCACATAAACAAGATAAATAATCTGCCAATGGGGTAAGTAAAATAATATGGACCTCAAAAAATGACTTATAATAATAATAATAATAATAATAATAATAATAATAATAATAATAATAATAATAATAATAATAATAATATTAATAAAAAAAAAAGATTTTACTTGTCTAGAAAATGCTTCTTGATTTTAGAATTTGTAGATATTTGGACTAGAAACAAGGCAAAACCCTAAACAATTAGTTTTTATTAGCAGTTTTTATGGTATTTTTGCTATAATAAACCCAGAATTAGTGCGCTTTTTCCAAAATTATGTAAAACCTTTCATAGCACCAAGCTTTTAAACAGTAGTGCAATTCATAACATCATCAATAATTCTAAATGCAGGCTATTTATAGTCATGAAGGAGGTAATTAATATGCGTATTAACACAGAACTTATCTGATGATCTATCAGCAATTTTACAGCAGCTGTGAAAGCTTTTCATCCAATCAAGATTTAGCATGGGAAGTGTTTTGTAACGAGCAGCACCCAGTGTTTTGTAACGAGCAGTACCCAGTGATGACACTAGCACACATGTGTCCATTCATCCTGTCTGTCTAAAGAGGCCATTGATCCGCGCTGAGACAGCAGTTGGAACGGCACTCTGACACTGTCTGAGCAGCGTTCATTTCAGCTGATTAAAAGCTGGAGAAATCAATGAGCAGTTTCCGATTCAGCATTTAAAGCGATGCCTGGGAGTCCCACGCTGGGAAAGAGAGATGTTGGTGGTGTTTGTTTATTTACCATAGCCCCGGTGAAGGAGTGCGGGTGCAACACTCGTGTCTTCTACCACTCGTTCGACCTCTCCTGCTGACTTCAGTCTGGAAGAAGAAAAGGAAATATTTTAATAATTGAATGACAATTAGGAATAGCCGATACTTCCCATTCGGGCATATTAAAGTTGGTATAAAATCAAAAATTACTCTTCTTATTTTTTATATGTATATAGTAGTGCTAGTTATAAATGATGTGTCTGTGCACTTCATTATTTTGCAAATATTTATTTGGCCTCATAATATTTTATCAAATGCTATAACCTTCCCTCAAAATGACTTTTCTTCACTTTTGGTCACATGGAATGCCTTTAGGGCGGAGCTATCAGTCTTTTAGGGCGGGGCTATCAGTGCGTGTCTTGTTTCTGCCATGCTTTCATCCATTTAACACTCTTCTTCTACTTGTTAGCAACAGCCAACTTTCAACATTCCAATCAGTTTCCAAAAGACAAAATTAAGCACTGCCCTATTTTGTTTTCCTCATTTTAGGACCATTTCAGTTGTATGCATGTCATGATATGGAGAAAAAAAATAACACAGTCTTAACTTCATGCCGACTTTAATTCAAAATAATACAGCACTCATTGGTAATATTAAATGGTGACAAATTTTGCTAATGTAAATTTATTTTAATTATATTTTAAGACAAGGCAAGACATTTACATTTTGCTAATTTTAACAACATTTTGCTAATTTAAATGTACTTTTAATTATTCTACTTTTCTAAATAACAAATGACACGCAGCGCTCTGATTTCCACAAATGTTCACTGTTCTATTAAAAGATCAATCAAATATATATTTCATGCAATCATTTGATTACCAAAAAAGATCAAAAGTAATTAGAAAACAAATAGTAGTGCCTTACTATTGTAAATCACATACACACAAAAAATATTATTTAGACAAAGTTCACTTAATTACACATGCTTTTTTAAAACTATATCTTTTATTTAATGTATTGTTAACTTTATGGGCTATCTTCATGACAAAAACTATTTGTAATACTACAAATATGATAAATACACTCAAAAAAAATTTTTATTACTGCTGCTTGTTCAAACTACTTGTTTAATATGAGCTGAAACAACGCAATTCTTGTCATTTCTTTGGCCAATTTAGTTGTTTTATGTTTAGTCCACTTAAATTTGTAAACCATTATGTTAACTTAAGCATTTTGTGTTTGGATAACATGAAGGAATTGTGTTGGTCCAACTACCTGGTTAGGGGATTTGTAGTTCCCAGCATGTTTTGCGTGGGATTGAATTAAGAGAGGAAAATGTTGACAATAAAATCAATCTTAAAGTGTTTAAATGCTTTGAGTTAATGCTTTGAGTTTTGAGGTTACCACCTTGCAGAAGCACCCATGCTTTGGGTGTTGGCAGCTTAATTAGCAAAAATGCAGTTTGTTGCTTTGCTCAGTGAGCAATAACTGTCCTAAAACTAGTTCTGAGATCAGTCTCAATGTAACTCATCAAATATACTTAAAATGGCTCTTTTAGTTCATTTAGGAGAACTTCAAAGAAATCTAAGAGTCTTAGAGTACGACACATAATAGACATACATGATATTATCTGATCTTTGAGTTTAAGCTAAATAAAAATACATTTGTTTGTAAACTTTTATTTGATAAAATCATGTTGGACCAACTCAATTGCATTTAATTGTGTAAATAGTTTTTTGTTGTTGTTGTTGATGCTAAACAAATTTATTGGATGGAAATCCTGCCCTCAACTAAATTCATCCAATGAGTTAATTATTTGAGTGTACAATAAAAAAACAACATTCAAACAAACACAAATTGTATTACATTACACATTTGACATTATTATAGGAGACAAATTCTAAAAATTCTCATTGCTAAATTTTACTAAACAATTAAGCGAGTTTACTTCATTAAAAAAAAGCCTTTGACAAACATTAAAAGCAGAACAGTCCAATAAATGTTTAACAAATAGAAAAATCAAATTACAAAACATGTCCCGAGTAGGATCTTCAGCTTTTAGTAGAAATCCATGTGTTGTATGATCAATTCAACATGCTTTTATCTAAAATACAATTTCATTTAACCATTCAAATGGAAGGCATTAGTGTACATAAAAGGGTAGGATTAATAATAACTCTTCCTAGTCTAAAATGCCGTTTTATGATCTCATAATTATACTTTCAGTTGTTTGGTTGAAATATTCTCTGCAACTACATAAATGTTGACGATCAAAGGGCAAAAAACCCCAACAAAAAACATTCATTCAGTACTTACCAAACTCTCAAAAGCAATAAGGTAAGGTTTATTTTGGATGAACCCACGCCGCTAGCTTCACTCAGTGTTATGACACTGACACCTGTGGAGAAGCAAGAAAAATATATATGAGACCGCAGTTTTTCAAGCCATCACTCTCCATTCCAACATTGCATAACATCTCTGACAATACTACTTTTCACACTTTAGTATAAATATAGCAGTCCTGGTGTTGATGGTACTCAGTGGGCAAAGACAGGCAGAGACGTTCAAGCATGCTTGTGGGGTGAAATCAAGTCATGAAGCATGTGGTTGGGTCGAGCTTTCTGAAAACAGGCCACAATGAATGTACACAGTCATTCATCAACACACTTTATTGGTGACTATTTCAGGCTGAATTGACTCTAAGGGGCCGTTTCTATGATGTTTACAGCCAAAAAAATTGGAAACTTTTAATGCATTTTTTCCCATTCGTTTACATGACTAAAAAGGGTTGTAAAAAAAAAATGGACGTTTTTAGAAATGTCAACGTTGTCGTGTCATTGTAAACACTTGAAAGTCTTTGAAAACAATGATGTCATGCATGTGTATAGTACGTTTATGGAGATGTAGATAAAGGCAAATAAACACACAACAATGGTGTTGTTGTTGGTCAAGTATTTGCTAACGATTTTTCAGCAAAGTGATGATTTTCTTCCACTACAACCAACATTGTTGACGCATACATATGGAAAATTGTACATATGCATCTGCGCCGAATCACAGACTGCATCGTCACTTCCCTATGGGTACTGTTTAGTAACAATGTGACAGCACCAAATACTGGCGTGCCATATGTACAGTGTTTTAGGGCTGCACATTGCGATATTTATTTTTTCTGCCACATATATTGCGATATGAATACAATTTCACCATTTGACTTAAATACCTTTATTAGGAAAGTCATTAATTTAGATTGATTGGGATGATTCTGTAGGAAAGTGAATTTATCATTGTTGGTCAAGTATTTGCTAACGATTTTTCAGCAAAGTGAGGATTTTCTTCCACTACAACCAACATCGTTGACGCATACACATGGCAAATTATACATATGCATCTGCGCCGAATCACAGACTGCATCGTCACTTCCCTACGGGTACTGTTTAGTAACAATGTGACAGCACCAAATACTGGCGTGCCATATGTACAGTGTTTTAGGGCTGCACAATATTTTAAAAATAAATTGCAACATTTATTTTTTCCGCATATATATTGCGATATGAATATAATTTCACCATTTGACTTAAATACCTCTATTAGGAAAGTCATTAATTTAGATTGATTGGGATGATTCTATAGGGAAGTGAATTTATCATTTTTATCTAAATATATTTTATATAATTTATTATGTAAATTTTATCAACAAAATAGCCATAAATAAAATGGAGCAAATATTAAAGTGAAATAAACAGTGCTTTATGGTTTTCTGTCGAGTCAAACAGTATATCTCTCAAACAAGAGAGATACTGAATAATCAAATGTAAAACAACACTGGATAGTCTTCATAAAAATAATTCGATCAAATCAATCTTTATTAAAGTTACAAACTGTACAATTTATTGTGCCTGAATGCTTTAAACTCTCTTAAAATGCTCAGAGTCAAGGGCTTTAAAAACACATGCAAAGGTTAAACTTTACATTATTATGGTTCAATTCTGCAGCGACTTCACAAATCTTATTTTCTGATGCGTGCGTCCTGCTCAACTATAATCTAGTGTTGTCACAATACTGGAATTTGATACCAATCGGTACGGAATTTTTTAAAATGTCCATTTCCTGCTAACATTTGAGCACTGTTGAGCGCGTTCTTAAACAGCGTTGATTTGCCATTGTGTTCACGTGCTCAACAGAAATGACTGCGATTGGCCATGAAGGTCATCAGTTCACTGAACAGATACAGGGACACTGGAGCGTTTTCATCAGCGGATTGCTCATATGTCAGCTCATAAGCAGACCAGCTGATCTTCGCGGCTTTGAAATGCTCCAGTGTCCCTGTATCTGTTGTTACACTCAGTAAACAGAGGTGAGTTTGGTGAACTGATGACCTTCACGGCCAATCACAGTCGTTTCTGTTGAGCATGTGAAAACAATGGCAAATCAGCGGTGTTTAAGAACGCGCTCAACAGCGCTCAAATGTTAGTGGGAAATGGACGCTGTTAAAATTTCAGTACCAATTGGTACCGAATTCCAGTATCTTGACAACCCTACATCCCAACTCAACATTGCATATCTTGGGAAGTGACTATTGTGGATGTGCACATTGTGATATCAATGCTGAAACAATATATTGTGCAGCCATACCGTGTTTACAAATGAGTAAACGTGGATAATTTTGAAAATGTTGTGTGGACGTGACATTTTTGCAAATGACAGGGAAATGAGAGTTGTCGTGTAGACACCGAATAAAAATTTTCAAAGTCAAAGCTTATACCTTATAAACCTGCAAAGAGTTAGAATCAGAATCAGAATCAGAGAATCAGAAAGAGCTTTATTGCCAGGTATGTTCACACATAGGTTAGGTTCATTTTGGGAAAACGTACATCTCTACAGACTCGGGCTGCACAATATATCGTTGCAGCATCGATATTGCAACATGCACATTTCGCAACACATGTGTAATGTTGAGTTGATATTATAGTTGGCCAGGAGCCACAGTTCAGAACACATGATATTTTTGGAATCACTGTAAAGTGTAACCATAACAGTAAAAATAAATGAAGAATCTGAATGATTGTGTGAGAATTTCAGGAGAGTTTAAAGCATTTAGGGAAAAGAAATTGTATCCTTTGTAATTTTACATTTGCTTATTCAATTTCTGTAGCTGAATACTATTAAGACTTCCCAAGAAAATTGTAAAGCACAGTCTATTTAATTTGTATCTTTGATCAGTTGAAATGGGAGTTTGCATGTTCTCCCCGTGTTGGTGTGGGTTTCCTCCGGATGCTCCGGTTTCCCCCACAAGTCCAAAGACATGCGGTATAGGTGAATTGGGTAAGCTAAATTGTCCGTAGTGTATGAGTGTGAATGGGTGTGCATGGACGTTTCCCAGAGATGGGTTGCAGCTGGAAGGGCATCCGCTGCGTAAAACATATGCTGGATAAGTTGGCGGTTCATTCCGCTGTGGCGACCCCAGATTAATAAAGGGACTAAGCCGAAATGAAAATGAATGAATTCTTGAAATGTGTTCATTAAATTATGTGCAAATGAGGAATGAATGCCTACCAGAGTCAACTCAATTCATCTTTATTTCTATAGCGTTTTTACAATGTAGATTGTGTCAAAGCAGCTTAACATAGTCATCCCAAATCATTCTAAATTAATTAATCCTTTCCATTTAGAGATATTAAAGCCATCTCTATTGCAATATATATTGCAGAAAAACAAAATATTGCAATGTCAGATTTTTCCAATATCTTGCAGCCCTACTACAGAGATGAGCTATCTAAATGCAACAAAACCTTTGATATCAAAAATACTGTAATCAACGTTTGCTTGAAAGAAAAAAGCAAAACCCCTCAGTTAATCTAAAAATACAAATGACAAACAATTCTAAACATCTCATTTCTCTTCTCTGGAAGTCTATCAACCAACAACACCAGATTTGAGCTTTTTAGCATCCTTCCTACGAAAGTTATCGCTGAAGCTCTGCTAACTAAAGATGCATAAAGATTGAGAAGATACCGCTCTGCAAAAGATAACAAACCCAAGCTGTCATACAATAAACAGAGCATGAGTAAACCGTGTCATGGATGGGACGACTTCAGTGACCCTGTGTGTCTCCTGAGAGTCATATGGAGTGAGTTTATTTGGTACATGGCCAGAGGGCAACAGCGTTCCAACCCAAAAACATTCAAACACATGGTTCCAGTCGAGGACACACTGAAGCCGTCTGGAAACTACTGATAAAACATATCTCTAATAGGCAAGCGCTCATGTTTACTACAGCTGAGGGGTCCGTCTTCAATCTGATTGGCCCTTTCATTGACTCAACAGTATGGCGGTCTCGTGACCTGCGCAAATGACGCAATGTAGAATTACACGAGTAAATGCAAAGTGTTCAAATATAAAACAAACATATGCAAATGAAGCCTGTTAGCTTTGTGCAGTTTCAAACTATTTCCAAAACGTAGAGGTTTGTCCTCATTCCGCATGAAAAGGCTGGGTATTCACAACCATCTTTTTGGAGATGTGACTTGTATTCAGGTCAACTGACTGTAGGTGAACAGAAGAATCATTCAGTATTTTCTCTGTCCATCTCGGGTGTCACTCTTACTGTCCTGAAGGTCATTCTGCATAGTGCGTTCTCATTCCTGAAGCACCTCTGGGACTGATTCGGTTTCATTTCACTAAAATACCAACAGACAACATAACCTTACACGCCGTTAATGCAAAATATGCACCTTATCGTCAAGTTTAATGTTAAAGAGCAAATTCAAGGAATGGTGCAAGTCATCATTTTTACTCGGCAACAATTAAAACCATGACACTAATAATTAGCTATAATGAAGGTAAACATTTATCATGTTAGGCTCATTTTACAAATCTCCTAGGAGTTAAACAGTTGGCTTGAACCATTTTTGAAACCATACAGCCAATTTCTAGTCTGGTGGGGTCACTATTCACTATTCATATAATTCATTAAATTGGATTTGATCATGAGTCATTCATTCATTTTCCTTCAGCTTAGTCCCTTATTTTTCAGGTGTTGCCACAGCGGAATGAACCGCCAACTATTCCAGCATGTTTTACGCAGCAAATGCCCTACTAGCTGTAACCCAGTACTGGGAAACACCCATACACTCTTGCATTTACACACACACACTCATACACTACTGACAATTTAGTTAATCCAATTCACCTTTAGCGCATGTGTTTGGACTGTGGGGGAAACCGGAGCTCCCGGAGGAAACCCACGCCAACACGGGGAGAACTTGCTACTCCACACAGAAATGCCAACTGACCCAGCCGGGAATTGAACTAGCGGCCTTCTTGTTGTGAGGCAACAGTGCTAACCACAGAGCCACTGTGCAGCCCACAATTAGTCGTTCAAATAATAATAATAATAATAATAATAATAATAATAATAATAATAAAGTAACTTTTAATTTTCTGTCGGTCTTATTACACAATGTAACTACAATGGCCTCGAGCTTTAAATAGGAAATTTGTCGAAACCTTTTTTTTTTTACTGAAATACTAATGGTCAATTAATTATGCTGAACTAAGTTAATAGTGACCCTGCCAGAACAAGAATGTTTTTTTTTCTCTCTTTCTTTAACTTTCAATTAACAAACAGGCATATTTAACTTTTAAACATATATAACATTATATCCAAGCAGCATATCATAAGAGCAAAACATAGTACAAAATAATAACATTAACATAAATAAAACCTTAAATCATACAAATACAATTGAAAATACATTCAGGGGTGTCAATCTATATAAGCTGACAAAAAAGTTTAGAGAACTTTGAGGCACTTTTCATTTTTACCTGTTTTATTGATTTAAATAACACTCTGAAATCATTTTTAAATGCTTTGAAACGGAAAAACTTTAACAAAGCTACATTTGTGCATTTAAAACTTTGCTACAATCAACATATTATAGCACAAAAATTCAATTTCTTTGTTTTTCATAAAAATACCACATTTCACAATGTCAAAAGCAGGTATTACATTTTTTGTCTTTCGCCAGAACAAGAAATCAGCTGAATAGTTTCAATGATGGTTCAAGTCAACAGTTTAACTTCAGAAGACTTGTAAAATGAGCCTTTTTCAAAAAAAGGTGGAGTGTTCCTTTAAAATAAAATCTAAATGGTCAAATTCGATTCAATGAATTATGCTAAGCTATGCTAATATCGACCACGCCAGAAAAATAAATCAGCTGAAGGTTTCAAAAATAGTTCAAGTCAATGTTTAACTCTAGGAGACTTGTAAAATGCCTTTAAAAAATAAATAACTAAAAATAAAATGAAAAAGGTGAAGCATTCCTTTAAAATAGCTCCACAAAAGTCTGCACTCTAAATAAATATCTACTGAATTTAAATAGAATTTTATATAAATACTACATTGAATTTGTTCCTTACAGCCTGTAAGAACCAGAGAATAATAGAAACAAGAAAAAAAAGGATTATCTTAGGGTGTGTTCACACGTCTCTTGGTTCTTTATGTCGAGACAAAAAAAAGAAAACAATATGTTTAGTGCTTTACTTGGGACTCTGCCAGACAGGTTTAATTTTGTCACCACCTCTAGCTCGGCCTCATTCATAGCTTTTATATTTTACTCAACTGCAGATTAGCCTAAACTGACATGTCCAACACTTCTGCAGTACAATGAGTTGACTTGACCAGACTCATTCACCTCAACTAACCAGAATTAGTTTGGAAACCAAAAGACAACTAAATTAACTGAGCAATCACACACACAATTAAACACACATTATCAATAGTGTTGAAAGTAATAGTTCACACAAAATTGAAAATGTCATTATTTACTCATCCCCTAACAGTTCCAAACCTGAGTTTCTTTCTTCTGTTCAACACAAAAAAAGATATTTTGAAGAAAAGCAGCAGTCATTGACTTATATAGTTTTTTTGTTTCCTAATATGTTGTATGAGTATGAGCATAAGACTGATTCCTGAAAGACCCCAATGACAGACGAGTCTCCGCATTGATCTCGTGGGCCAGCCTGTACACCCGCCGGTGACCTACTCAAACCTGCAGCTTCTCCATGATGGACATCCAGTGTTCTCTTGCCCCCGGCGCCTACACTGCAGCTCTGCACAAGAAGTTTGGCCAGAGGAGAAATGGTCGTGCCCAACTGAGCCTGGTCTCTCTCAAGGTTTTTTTCCTTCACTTTCATCATTTGGTGAAGTTTGTTCCTCGCCACTGGCTTGCTTGGTTTGGGACTTGTGGAGCTGCGCATCGATGGATTTGCTCTTCAGTGTTTGGACTATCCGCAGTGAAAATTTAACCACACTGAACTGAACTTCAACTCTAAAAACTGGACAGACACAATTTCAATTTACTAGAACTTCTATGTTAAGCTGCTTGGACACAATCTACATTGTAAAAGCGCTATAGAAATAGAGATGAATTAAATTGAATATGGTTGTTAATAGCTGTTGATTTCTAACATTCTTCACAATATCTTGTTTTGTGTTCAAGTGAAGAAAGAAATTCAGTTTAGAACCACTTGACGATGAGTAAATGTTCATTTTTGGGTGAATTAATTAACCCTTGAAATAGCCTACTGTTTCTTTTGCTGTGGTGCTAGAGATTTGGTGAAGGAAATAAAAAAAAAACTTGACACTATATGGCTCTGAACAATTAGTTATAAGTTGATTGCCATATCAGCTTTTCTGACTACGTCAAGGCAAAAACAGATACAATTTACAAACATTTAATAAATATCACTTTCTATAATAAAAAAGACGTCCTCTGAGCAACGAAAGAGGTCTAAATGAATACATATTGTGAAACATATTTATATGTTGCTCAGACGTGTGAAATTGAGAAGAAACGATTCATTCATCTGATAAAATGACCAAAACGCCAGCTGAGACTTCGAGGCTGATAAAGAAAAGTGTTTCTGCAGCTATTGAGCACAAATGACATTTGATCTAATGGAAGAGAATTTTTAAATATGCCACAATTGTCTAAATAGTTTGTGGGTCTCTTAACAAACACCAGAAACAGATGTTTGTCATCATTTCCCATTGCTAGAGTTCATTCATAAACTCTCCTGTCACTCTGGTTTACAACTGAACGCACATCCAGGCCCAAGACGACACGCAGTCAGTGACGTGCAAACACAATCAGACTTTATCTCTCCTGCTGTGCTTAGATGACATGCATTACACTCATTCAACAGGTTGAGTTGACTTTTAACCAGATGCATTTCATTCCAAAGTCAAACCGTGAGTCAGATTGTCCACACATGAGAAACCCAACACCAAAACAAGAGCAGGAGAGCCAGAGGATCATCTAGCAGCACCACGCGGATCTGACAGAAACACAACAAACACAACACATGCCTCTCTTCAGCGGCCCTAACTGACAACTGCCATGGTAATCGCAGATAAACACCTTAGTTACTGGTGTAAAACAGTGGTAAGCGGGAATAGAGTGCATTAGTCGGGCTTCAAAGAAAAAAATTTATTAATTAATTGTAAGGTAATTGGTTTTAATCAGAAACTTCCTAATACCGTATCACTCTAAAACGACTTAAATATTTGCACGCATACTTATATGCTTCAAATACATGTTTGTAATAGCTGGTTGGTTTGGTTCACGGATTATAATGATTGTACAAAAACCTCTATGAGAAAAATGAATGGGAAAAAACAGAGGAACAATTAAGCAGGTTATTAGCTGCAAAATGCCAAAGATTATAAGAGCTTCTTATTTTGCAAGTTCATGTAATTTAGAAACTCTTTGACAATTTCTGGACCGCTGGTTTTGGAATAGTCTTCACTCCAGCATTATAATCTATGAACCAAACCAAACAGTTATGAGGAGAAACACAACTTTACATATTTAGATTCGAAGCAAAGATGATGTATACCAAAATCAGACAAAAAGCAGGAAGGATCTGCAATCCTGTGACTGTGAATGACAAAGCTGAAATAAAAAGGGACAATAAAATAGGACTAACAATAAAAGATGTTGATTGTGTCTTTAGAAATAATGTATTTCAAGCTTAATCAAAAATATGTATATGTTGATTAGTCATTTGCAATCCTTCTGAGGAGTGAGCAGGGCTCAGGATATTTTGTGCCATGCTTTTTCATGTACAGTCTCATAAGTCATGTAGTTTTACTGTAGTTATTCTGCTACTAAACACAGCAGTCAATTGAAGGGTTTAACAAAGGCAAATACAACAAATGAACAACCTTGGATTGGTTTGACCACAACGATTGATCAGTTATAACTAAAAGTCAGCTTCCTTGTAGAGAAAATGAATGAATGTGCTGTCATCTACCAGAAACTATGATTGCCATTGCATCTATTATTTGCAATAACATTAAATCCCTATTCATTTCCAATTTATTAAATCCCCATTCATTTATTACAATGAGCCATTGAGTATCACTTAAGTAATCATGATGCCACAGTAATCACAGTCTCCACCAAAATACCACAGTTATTACAGTTATTGTTTCAACTGTGCAGTCATAATAATTACAGGATCTCCACCAAGAAATGCAAGAAGCTACCAGAACATATACTGTCCTACCGACTATGGGGTTTACACAACTGCTAAAAAACGTTTCTAGATTATTATACGTCGTGCATAATATATAATTAGTATATAATCAGTATTATGCTGCAATGTCATTCAAAAATGAAACCAAAATGATGCATTATATCAGCTACAGTCATTGATTGCACCATGGCAACCACAGTTTTCATCACACCACTTGAATGAGTGCCATTTCTTTTCTTTATAACGACAATCTCAGTTAACTCAACAATTAAATCATCAGTTTTATTGCATTAACAGTGTAAACCTGGTTAGCTCGATCTGTCTGTCAGTCAGTCAGTCGCGCAGCGGCTTCACTGAGCGAACTAGCCGACCAACATTAAGCTAAAAGGCCTAATTTCTTTCTCTACCAGTGGTTAAATGCATATCTATTCGCTTAAATAAAACACCCACCAAAACTGCGGTAGTGTTTTACCGTGCATATAAAGCATTTCTAACATTTCTCCTCAGCCGAGGCCCGTGTATCGGTGTCTGTTGTTGTTGTTGTTGTCGCGAGCGGAGGGCGGACCCCACAGATAAGGCCTCAAAACACGCCGAAAAACACCCACATCCCGGGCCAAAAGCACCCAGCGCACTCACCTGAGAGCTGTCTGAGAAGCAGATCGGGTGTACGCTTTCTTCCGAGCCGCAGGAGAAGAGATTAACGATGAACAAATCGACAAATTGCACCTCGTAGCCATTTGCAGAGTCGGCCCGTCCCACTGTGGAATCCCGTCGTCATCGCAGCCTCCCCGACGTAAGCGTCACGACGCAGATTGCGTCAGAACGCACGGAACGAGCGGTGGAGGAGGGGCGCGAGTGGAAACAAGCTTTGAAGTGTGTGTGTGTCGTCACCTGTTTTTGCGGCCAATGAATGTGGACATTTATGAATAAATGGATAATCATTATAGACGACAGAGACAGGAAGATGTTTGATTACACCTTACAGTAAGTTATATTTGTTAAAATGAGCTGAAAATACCATTTATTGGTATTTTAAATATATACATTATACATATATTGGTAATATACATCTTATTATGTTAATGACTAACGCATTATTGTAAATCAAAAGTTGTATGTGTTCGTATTATTAGATTTAGGATTCAAGGGACATGTATTTTAATGGACCCGAGATTATATTGACAAAAATTGAAAAAATAAGGTGATACATATTTAACTCATTGATAGCTAATACATTAAATAATCTTAAGTAAAGGGATCCTATTGTAAAGTGTTAACATACGTCTGTTTAAACCTACTGTATTTTTATTAAATGGACCTAAAATGAACGAGCATTATGAAAAGAATCTCCACCGAGTTCTTTATTTCTGGTTTGTTTTCAAGTCTGGGATACAAGAAGTGGCAATGGAAATCGGCTGTTTACAGTGGTGGTTTGGGCTTAACAAACCACCTGTGGAAGGACACCCCCTCATCTCTCTGACTCTTGCACCAGGCTGCACATTTGCACTATCGACACTTTCCTAATCACTCCATGTCTCTTGGAAATACTGTGCATTTTAAATTGTGCTTCATTCAGGTGAGTGGGCTTGACAAACCACCTGTAGAAACACTCTTCTCTCTTATGCACCTGACACTTTATCTAAACTCCACCTTACAAGGACTCAATGTTTATCATGCTGCACTGCTTGCTTCAACCTTAAATACCTCTTGCACAATATTAGACCTGAAATACCTCTTTTGCACAATATCCTGCACAACGTTGTTCAGTCTCATGGAAAAAGTACTTGTAAAGCCTGTCTTATGTGTATAGTTTAAGTATTTTATTTTATTTTATAATATATGTTAGTTA
>CAIGQW010053418.1:0-11882 GCA_903798125.1 Danio choprae
TGTGTGTGTGTGTGTGTGTGTGTGTGTGCGTGCCTGCATGCGTGCGTACGTGTGTGTGTGTGTGTGTGTGTGTGTGTTTTTGCAAGCGTATCACTGATATTTTTAATCTATATATCAGTATTAGAGATTTTACAGTTAGAAGGTAATATATATATATATATAATTGAGTAGAAAATAAAGAATTGAGAGTTATGTTAATGCTAGCTAATATTTTCCTTTTTATATAAATGTACATAGCAAACACAGTAGCAGGTTTTATATTTAAAATTTAAAAAATTGAAAATAGAATAGTTAGTAGTAGTTATAGGAGTGTTGACAATGACATTTGCAGTTCCCAACAATCTGATCCTAGCACACAAACTCGTATAACGCTTTCTCTGCTAATGACGGTGGTTCAGAGTTTTGCGACGGTCCCTCAGGCTGCAGTCAGTTCTAGACTTCGCCGTCTCCTCGCTCTCGCGCAGCTCTGGAAAGTTCGTTGAGTCGATTCAGTTTCCAGTGGCGGCCCGATCGTTATATAAACGCCTCGCGGAGCCCCTGTGCGTTCCTAAAAAACACATTTATCGGCCGCTGATTATCACAATCGCGCTGTAGCTCAGCAAATCCGCTCCTAATACCGAAAATAAAGCCGTTTAGCCCTGCAGACGTCGAGTCTTCAGTGATTTCTGCACGTTAACTGTTGAAGGAGAGACCTCAGCGAGGAGAGTCAGTCTGTATTTTGGTGCTGTTTTGAAGGTAATATTCATATTAAAGCTAAGATGACTGCAGAGGAGGTGGTGAACGAAGGCTGTAGCATCCCCATCGAGGCTGAAGACATCACCCCGAAGAAAGATGGAGGGGTTTTAAAGGTAAATACTGCAGTGCATTGAGCCGCATTGACTCCATGTGGGAGGTGTGACAGACTAAAATGCATGTTACAGACAATGTGTCTGTCGATTAGTTCACTTTTACTACCGCTGTAG
Source organism: Danio choprae (assembly GCA_903798125.1). Classification (NCBI taxonomy): domain Eukaryota; kingdom Metazoa; phylum Chordata; class Actinopteri; order Cypriniformes; family Danionidae; genus Danio; species Danio choprae. Next base: position 963 of record CAIGQW010053418.1, read on the forward strand.
CTGTTGTTGTGCATTAAATGCGGCTAAATGTGATTATTTTAAGAGTATTGACTGATTTTAATCACCGCCTGTTGCTAATTGTGCTGCGTTTTCTAGATCATTCTACCGCGCCTTAAGGGACAGTTCGCTTCCCTAATAATAATTCTGATATCATTCATTTAGTCTCAATGTATTCACAAACCAATATAATTTGCTTTGTAATGTAAACACAAGAGGCAAAACATTAGCGTCTGACAGCTGCGGGTCACCATTCGCTTTCATTATGTTTTGTTGTATGCTACTAAACCGAATGGCGACTGATACTGTTATTGATAAACACATTTAACTTAGTTGACAAAAACAAAGTCGTTTAGTTTTGTAAACAACGCCAAGATGAGGAAATTGTGACATCATATTGTTTTCTTTTCAATGATTGTTTACTTTTCTTTTTAGTGTTGTGCAATGTTAAACATTCAAATGTTTTTAAAAAGGGTTGTATTTAATATACAAGTGACACATTCATGTGATTAAATTCAGTGGCAATCAAAGCGTGTAATCTCTGAAAACTTCTCTCAGATTGGTGTTTTCAGATACAAATACAGGAATTACTTGTTTGGGATAATTAAACGCTTTCAGTGTAATGCATACAAGAAGTATTCATCCAAATGTAATTATTGTAATGTGGAATAAGGCATTGTATATGCAGTTTTAAATTATTTGATTATTACATACCAACATATAAGAGTTATTTGAGCATAAAATCATTAACCTAAGCATTAGGCGTGAACATCTTTCTGCCCTGCGGTGTTTGAAGATTGACAGGTCACAGGTGTAGTACAGTGCGCTGAACAGATTGAAGATTAATCTCTTTCTCTCTTCTACAGTTGGTCAAGAAGGAGGGTACAGGCACAGAGTTGCCTATGATTGGTGATAAAGTATTTGTGCACTATGTCGGAACACTGCTTGATGGCTCACAGTTCGACTCCAGCCGTGATCGAGGGGAAAAGTTCTCCTTTGAGCTGGGCAAAGGTGAGTGTTGTAAGGGTGAAGTGCGCTGAATGTTAGTTCGCCCTCTCTGACCCTTAAACAGACTCTAGGGTTGTGATGATTCACGATTTGATTCAAGATTTTGATTTCACGATTTCATTTTCTCACAGTTAGCGAGAAATCAAAACAGATGAGTTTGAAGACATTCAGTTAAATTAAAAGGTGTCCTTTTATTAGGCTACTGCTTCATATTTTGTTTGATATTGAAGTATGACAAAACCAAATTGAACTTTTAAAACAAAAATAAATCTCTTCCTATATACACCAAGCCTGTGCTCTTTCTTCCGCATTTGGTGTGAACCCAGCTGTGTTGGGCAATCAGAAACAAGAAAATATAGCGTACCCTTATGTAATGAGGCGAAAACTCTGGCTGTTGGCTCTGTTTTTGTGTGGACAAACGGCGAAACCACATAGAAAAAAGGGCAGATTGGAAAATACCCGTGTGGACAGGGCCTTTAGAAACAATCTGTTTACACATTTTTGTCAATGATAATCTTGACAAATTAGTCTGATTTTCTTAATCTTAAGCCTAAACACAGGTCACACAACTGTAATATCACAACCGTTAAGCTTCTGACACACTTTAGAACTGTAAACAACATTTTCCCTGAAACTATGAGTTTGTAAGAATGTGATCAGATGAGTCTACCTGTTCATCTTGAAGTTTAATGTACTCAACAACCTCTGTTTCTTTTTCAAGAATAGCAGAAGCTTAATTAACAAACCACAAGGGTGTATTCTTGATGTCTCTTATCCTGTATAAACCATGAAATCATCTTGGGAATTTTTTAATACAGGGTGTCCGCGGGGTTTTAAAGTCTTAAATTGAATGAAATATTGTCTTGTAGGTCTAAAATCATTTTAAACCGGTCTTAATTTTCCTTTGTTTATGTAAAGCTACCCAATCGATCCAACACACATTCAATCACCAACAAATACATCTGAATAAAATAAACTGAATATCTGTTATGCATACTTTTCGTTTTTTATGTTGTTAACTGTTTAATATGTTTCCAAAAATATTTGTGTATAACTAGGGTCAGATTGTTTTGACACATTTCAGATATATGGCTAAGAAATGACTAATTAGAATTATAGGCAAATCATATTAGATAGGGCAAGTAAAAATTTCCTTATGGGCCATTAAAAAAAGCGTTTAGCCCTATAAAAGTCGTGAAATTTCATCTTTCGTGGTCTTAAAAAGGTCTTAAATTTGACTTGGTGAAACCAGCAGAAACCCTGTTAATTGTATAGCTTATTTCACGTATTTAATCCAAAGCAATTTGAACCCCGTTTTGTGATTGATAGAACTGAAAATATGAAACTGATTTCATATTTCTTGGTTTTGTCCCACAAAAAAAAAACATCAGAACTTGGATGTAACCTACGTCAACGATAAACAGATATATCAAGAAATGTCTAAGGCAGGTATTATATATATTAGGTTGTAGATTGGATGGAGACAAATACAAATTCAAGCCCGAGAAAAGGGCAGAAATCTGCAGTGCATAGGAACAGATGCATTTAGAAATGTAAGCAAAACATCATTGCGCATGCAAGTCAATAATTTTAGACAATTATTTGCTCCATCTCGCAGGTCAGGTGATCAAAGCATGGGACATCGGTGTGGCTACCATGAAGATTGGCGAGATCTGCCAATTGACATGCAAACCTGAGTATGCATACGGAGCTGCTGGCAGCCCCCCAAAAATCCCACCTAATGCTACCCTTATATTCCAGGTAATGTCCAGATGCATGTGAACAGACTGCTGAGATTTCAGTGTTTGTACTGGTGCCGGAAATCCTTGCAAATGCTTGAATTTGAATCTACTGCTTTCAAGGTTTTGAAAAGTGCTTGAAAATGTAGTTGTTGCTTTTGTAATAATTTATCTTGCTAAATATGTAATAATAACGATTTAAGTCTCTTTGCTTCTGTTTTTTTGGTCGTGGTTTTTGAAATTTGACATTTCACATTTAACATGCAAGTAAATTACATTTAAGAGAGTAAATGACAATAATTCAATGTTGGATTTGGGGCAAACACAGTTAAACATTTTCCTTGGAATACTATACCGTAGAATACAATGATGATTACCATCTGATATAATTATGTATATGTAAATATAATTTGCTACACTGGTAAAGTGCTGGAAAAGATTGAAAATGCACCTGAAAAGTGCTTAAATTTGGCTTTGCAATAAATGTTTGAACCCTGGATTTTTGCGTGCACAGATTCTTTATTAATGTGTGCATTTGTTTGTTGCAGGTGGAGTTGTTTGAGTTTCGGGGGGAGGACATCACAGATGATGAAGATGGTGGAATTACCCGCAGGATCATCACTAAGGGGGAGGGTTACACAAAGCCTAATGAGGGTGCAACTGTGGAAGGTAGTTTTCTTATTCCTAAAACAATCAATGAATGCAAAGCAGTTAATCAGTCTGTCAAAAAAGATGTTTGAACACACTGCAAAGGCTAAAGTCAACTTGTGACTTCTCTAGTTGCTGTTCACTTTTATTGTCGTGTACCTGTGTGCTAAATTTAACAGCCAATAGGAGTTCATTCTTGCACCAACGGATGCCAAATCAACATGTTCAGTGGGCCAAAAAGCCCCGATGTGGTCTACTTTGTGCCAGTGTTGCAGAACAAACCATGAGATCTAAGCCAGATTTATGCTCACGTACAACCTTATTTTACTGTATATTGCAGGGATGTGATTCTTCCGTATAAATATGGATTTCAGTATTTTCCGAGCTCAATGGGGCGACCCCTGTAATTTGCTTAAATCTGAAGTTTTTTTGAAAGAGAGAGAGGGGGGGGTGTCTCCATCGTCATCAAAGCAGACGACCTGCTTCATTCCGGACGTCTTTCAGGGATGTAATTGTAGACCTACCTAGGCTACTGTGTATATAACATAATTATATTGTGTAGTCCTATAATGTGACGAAGCCGCTGACAATATGCAAGATTATGAAATCGCTTTGAATGTGTGCGTGACTGTGCACTTTTTCCGCACTCACAATTGCTTGTCACGACCACGTGCGCCCTATGTACATTATAAATACAGCTGCAGGACGCACATTTGTTATTCTGTGCAAGTCATCTGTCTTTGTCTTCATTAATTCAGTGCTACAGCCTAGCACCTCAAATTTAATACCTAAAAGTGTCATAAATTTAGACGATATTACATTCATTCATTCATTTTCAACCGCTTTTCCGGGGCCGGGTCGCGGGGGCAGCAGTCTTAGGAGAGAACCCCAGACTTCCCTCTCCCCAGACACTTCCTCCAGCTCCTCCAGGGGGTTCCCGAGGCGTTCCCAGGCCAGCCGAGAGACCTAGTCCCTCCAGCGTGTCCTGGGTAGGCGTCCAAGAGGCATCCGAAACAGATGCTCGAGCCATCTCAGCTGACTTCTCTCGATGTGGAAGCTATCTATAAGGGTGTACCCTGCGAAGGAAACTCATTTCGGCCGCCTGTATCCGAGATCTTGTCCTTTTGGTCATGAAATTGATGATATTACAAATTTATAAAAAATATATTTTATAATTAATTAAAACTATATTAAAAACAGGGACTAAGCTGAAGGAAAGGGAAAGTGATAAACTCGCTCAATATTAGCGATGTATGCTTTTTTTTTTTTTTTTTAGGGTGTAATGTTAAAGTATGTTAGGCTACTTAATTAAACTGGACTTAATATTTTTACAGTTCGAATTGTTGACTGACTAGTAGTTTATTTATCACATTGGAATAAAGAGTTGACTAAATCGGGGGTTTTCAAACTGGGGTCCGCGGACCTCCAGGTGGGCCACAAGAGACCGCTAGGGGGTCCGCAAAAAACTGGGCAGAAACAAAAAATGATTTACGAGATATTTTTTTTCTAATCCTAAAATTATTAATGACCAAATCTATATATAGTTTTATGATTTATATAAGTGGATACTTAATTGTAATGTGTTTATCCCAAAATCCTTTGCGCTCTTTAACGTTTTGCATACAGTTGAATGGAGCAATTAGCGACTGTAAGTGCAGTACACATGATGGAAAGATTTTTAAAGAATCCCGCTCCCGCAAGCAGTTCATGCAAATCTGACTTGGCGAACGCTAAGGCAAAAACCAGAAAATATGACAAATCTTACATTGCGTTTGGTTTTACCTGCATGTTAAAGCAGGGAGTCGATAGACCCCAGTGTGTTCTTTGTCAAGAGATTCTCTCCAACGAATGTATGAAACCATCCAAGCTCAAGCGCCATCTACAGCAGAAACATCCCAACAAGGCAGAAAAATCGACTGACTATTTCAAACATCAGGAGCTGTGTTTGGCCTGGCAGGCTAGTATTTTTCGGCTGCAAGCATCAGTCCCTGAGAGGTGTTTAAAAGCGTCATATTTAGCATCACTCCACATCGCGCGTGCTAAGAAGCCGCACACAGTTGGCGAAGCATTGTGATTACCAGCTACCAAAGACATCGTCAAAGAATTATTTGGAGAATAAGCGGCACGAAAGGTAGATTGTGTGCCTTTGTCAGACAACACAGTAAACAGATGCATAAGTGAGATGGCAGATGATATTTCGTCACAACTTTTAGAAGAGCTGCAAGCCAGTGAATACTTTTCACTGCAGTTGGACGAAAGAACTGATATAGCGAATCAAGCACAGCTAATGGTCTACGTACGTTTTCTCGGTAAGGACAAATTTACTGAGGAACTTCTCTTCTGTAAACCCCTTGAAGGCAGAACCACAGGTCAGGACATATTCAATATGATGGATCTGTTCATGACGAACAATTTAATAGATATTTCATGACGGACAATTCAATATTGGAGTGTGTACCGACTGTGCTGCCGCTATGACCGGTAAGCACATCAGCGTCGTGAAAAGAGAAAGCCCCCAACGTCGTTGACACACACGGCATGCTTCACCGTGAGGCTCTTGTGGCCAAGCGCATTGAAGATGACTTGCATCAAGTGTTGAAGGATGTAATAAAGACTGTGAACTATGTAAAATCACGGCCATTGAAACACAGACTCTTCTGTTTACTCTGCAAAGAAATGGGTGCAAATTACGAGGGTTTGCTGCTCCACTCAGAGGTGCGCCGGCTTTCCCGCGGCGCCGTGTTTAGTCGCGTGTATGCGCTGCGCAAAGAGCTGAGAGAGTTTCCCTCTGATGAAAACCTAGAACTTGCCAAACATGTTTTGAAGATGACACTTGGATACTGAAGTTGTCATACATGGCAGATTTTTTCCAGCATCTCCGTGTCCTCAATCAGCATGCAAGGACACAATGTTTACATACTGAACGCACAAGACAAGGTGCGTGCATTCACGCAAAAAAAAGCAATTCTGCAAGGAGTAACAACAAAATAAAAAATATGTTTTTAATTACTCAGCCTGAGATCTTTGTTCATTGTCAGAACACAAATGAAGATATTTTAGATGACATCCAAGAGCTCTCTGATCTTTCATAGACGGCAACAGTAATACAAAACATTCATAGTCCTAAAAAAGTACCAAACAAATTGTCAAAACAGTCCATATGCCTTAAGTGGTTCAATCTCAATGTTACGAACCAACAAGAATACATTTGTGTGCACAAAAATATATGAATAATGAGTATTTTGATGAGCACTAAGCACTGATTTATTCCCTGGATGTCTGCGCAAAACGTCCTAGCGTTGGGACAATCTGGGAAGAAGAAGAGAAGTAGAAGAAGAAAGTGACATCCATACAAAGCACAGAATAGCGTTTTGATTAAACTTTTTTTTTTTGGCACACAAACATATTCTTGTAGCTTTTTATCATTACGATTAAAGCACTGATGACTGTTTTGACGATGTCATTGGTTCCTTTTCTGGATTTTGAATATCTTGCGACCCTTGCTGTCTATGGAGGATTAGAGAGAGTATCTAAAATACCTTAATTTGTGTTCTGACAATGCATGTAGGTCTCAGGAACAATATGAAGGTGAGTAATAACAAAATTACCATTTATTTTAACTAATCCTTTAATGAGTAAATGCAAACGTTATCATCAAAATGGAGCAAAATAATTTAGGGGGTGGTCACAAGATGCCATTTTCAATTGAAAATGTTAAATGTTAAATTGGTTTAGCAGTGCATTTACACAACAGTGCTTTGGGGCTCTGTAAGCACAAGATTTTGAAAATGTGTTTTAAAGTGCAAGTATTTAAAAACTAAAAACAAGGAACCATGGGAGACCAGAGGATTGTAAGTGAACCATAAGAAGTGTTTCATAACATCATGAATTATAGACCTAGCATGCATAATACAGCCTTTTAGTCATTTTAGTGGATCGTTGTGACTGAGGATTGTTTTGACTACGATGTCGTCTACAAGAAACATTTCAAAATGCAGCAGAAAAACGTTTCGGATTTAAGTATGTTGTTGTCTGCAAATGTGTCCTTAATCTTGTTAATTTTACTCTCTCTCTCTCTCTGGTGTTAGTGTGTTTGGAGGGCTCTCACGAGGACCGCGTTTTTGATGAGCGGGAGCTGAAGTTTGAAGTGGGAGATTGTGAGAATTTGGGTCTGCCTCTGGGTGTGGAGAAAGCCCTGCAGGCTATGGAGCAGGGAGAAGAGGCGCTCTTCACCATCAAACCAAAGTAAACACACTTCTTAGATGTCTGCATAGAGTGTCTGTTGATGTGCATGGTTTTACTTATTTCTGTATGTTTGCACACCAATATCAGGTACGGCTTTGGAACTGCTGGCAGCAAAAAATACAACATTCCACCTAATGCTACTCTGCAGTACAAAATCAAAATGAAAGCATTCGAAAAGGTCAGTAAGCCTTATACAAGGTCAGTGTATAAATAGCAGCGTGTAGCAAAATTTACACCTGTGGTATTCAAGAAAAAGGCAGCATGTGGGATATTATGTTACCACGGTGTACATTCTAGGGTATTTGGGAGTTGTTGTGTTTTTATGTAAATTTAATTGTGTCACAATGTTAGATTTTGATCATTGAAGTAACTAAAAAGAACAGCAATAGCCCCTTTCACACATACAGACTTTTCCGTAAAATTACCGGCAATTTTCCGGAAAGGGGTCATGTGTGAACCCTTTTTGAAAATAGCGGTAGATTTGTTCCGGCAATTTTCCGGAAAGAGAAGTTGTAACATTTACAGTAAATACAGTAATAACGGTAATTTGCCAGAATGCTGCTCTGTGTGAACGCAGAAAGAAAAAATTGCAGCGCTGTTTATGAAAATAAAAGCCTTTGAATACTTTTCCAGGCACATTTAGCTGCTAGTTGTTAGTCAGATAACGTTTCTATTAATGCCAACTGTGGAAAAAATTATCGATAAAATGCTTATGATAAATGGCTGTGACTTTACCTGCAAGCCCTGCGTTCAGCTAAATGGCGCTCGTGCACGTGAAGGAGTGCTCCGGTGAGTGTTAGCCCACGAACAAATGTACATCTCGACATGCGAAAGTGTTCCTCCATATGTTTACATAGAAGTTGTTCACAATACTTATCCATCCACAGAATTTGTAATGTAGTCAATAAGCATTTAGCTGCGGTTCGCGGTTCTGTCTTTGGATGTCTCTGGGACAAAAGCAGCTGCATGAATGAAGTGAAACCATCAACAAAAGCCTGACCCCTATTATGTTTACAAATACAAGCACGGCCATTTAGAGGTCATTAATGGTTAATGATGTCAGAATTTACCGGTATTTTGGAATAGAAGTGTGAATGGTCTTTTCCGGAAAAATTCCGGAACGTCCTTGCCTGTGATCAGTGCTTTTTTGAATGTACCCGTAAAGTCGTTTCAGAAATTTTCCGGATATTTACCGAGATCACTGTGTGAAAGGGGTTATTGTCTAATGTAATGTTTCCTAACTTAATTTTAAAAAATGCTTTAAAGTCCGCATGAACCTGAAGCTCCGACCATTTATTTTTATTTATTATAATTTTTTCTTCGTATTGTGACGCAGTTCCTAGAGAAATGGAATATGAAATTAGTAAACAGTGGGCGTGGCTTGTTTTTCCTGCTGCAAGCTGATTGGATGTAGTAAAGTAGGCATTTCATTCAGAAAGATCGGGAAAAGGGACAGACACCTCCTCCTCACCTTCTCTGTTTGTTTTCAAAACTGACAGTTGGAGGGGCGTGGTTAAGTATCTTAGCCACGCCCAATACCTCAGGCAGACTTAATCTGAGAATTTACCTAAAAACAAGCAGGAAGTCCATTTTCAGATTTCAATTTTAGATTACAAGGCCAAACTATTTTTTTTTTCTTAATGACACACACAGATGAGTTGTTCACCACAAAACTAGCAATGTGAGCTAACAGAATCATATTGTTAGTTTTGAATTCATTTGTACTTTAAAGGGATACTTCACCCAAAAAATCTTTCTCATTTACTCATCCTCAAGTTATTCTAAACTTTTATGACTTTCTTTCTTCTGTTGAGCACAAAACAAGATTTAATGAAGAGTGTTGGAATAAAGCAGCCATTGGCATCTGTAGTAGGAACAAAAAATACTATTAATCTTTCAGTATATCGTCCGTTGTGTTCAGAAGTGAAAAGTGGAGGATGAGTAAATGATTGCAGAATACATTTTTTGGGTAAACTATTACTTTAAGATTCAAATATTCTTATAACGAGTGGATATGAAGCTAATTTGCTATGTCCTGTTAAACAGGCCAAGGAATCCTGGGAGATGAACACCATTGAGAAACTGGAACAGAGTGTCATCGTCAAAGAGAAAGGAACTCAGTATTTTAAGGTAGAAGAAATGTCATGCGCGCCCACACACACACACACACACACACACACACATACATACGTGTCCCATTTTAATCAAATAATATTCTATTTTCAGGAATAAATAAAAACAATATGTGATGGGATTGCACGCACATGATTTGTTTTAGTAAATAGTGTATTTTATCCACAGGATGGAAAATACAAGCAGGCGACTGTGCAGTACAAACGCATTGTGTCCTGGTTGGAGCACGAGACCAGTATGCAGCCAGATGAGGAGGAGAAAGCTAAAGCGCTGCGATTGGCTGCTCACCTCAACCTAGCCATGTGCTACCTGAAGCTGCAGGATGCAAACCCCGCCCTCGAGAACTGTGACAAGGTACAACATGAGAAACCTCTTTAAAGGGATAGTTCACTCAAATATGTATATGTACTCACCTTACCGCCATCCAAAATGTAGATTATTATTTTTTTCTTCAGTAGAACATTAAAGAAGATTTTTATCTTATACTGTGTTCCTCTGGTCAGCGGTTACCAGCACTTTGAGAATCAAAAAACATATAAAGTGGTCCCTCGCTATAACGTGGTTCACCTTTTGTGGCCTCGCAGTTTCGCAAAATGTTTTAAGTGTAATTTGAAATGCTTTTTATTTATTTTTATTTTTTTTACAGCACATTGTGTTCTGCGACCTGATTGGCTGTACACCATTGTCATTCAATCTCCTCTGTGTCTCCTGTACAGTACAGAATGTGTTCAGCTTGCCAAATTAACATAAATCTTAGATTGCTAGCAATGTGAGTTTCAACAAGGATGCAAAAGGGTTGTAACTGTCCGCAGCAAGACCATCGTAAAAAGGGTCGCACACCGCATGCGCCGTCCCACGCAGCGCCATGCATTTTAGAATTGTAAACATAGGTTTATATCAGGGTACGCACACCGGTGCTGCAAGTCGGCGGCTGTCTGCGGTGCTCAGCTATGACTCAGGACACTGTTCATATTTCTGCTACACCACAGAGCGCCATCTGAATAACTTTATTTTAAATAACATGCGAATGTGCACGTCCGGTGTGTGTTTCTTCCAACTGTCATGTGCGCAGCGCATCCGGTGTGCGACCCCCTTAAGGATGGAGTCTGCTTTAGCTTTGTGGATCAGTGACTGCAGGAAAAAGAACATT
>CAIGQW010053418.1:11982-49783 GCA_903798125.1 Danio choprae
TAATTAATTATTTTCAATATTATTACCTTTTATTTCTTAGGCTAGGCAAACAGTCCAGGTGTAAACTTGTTTTTTTTTTTTTTTTACATGTTTTCTTAATATACGGTGCAACATCTTGTATTCGAACAGCTACTGTTTTGATGAACAGTACAACACGTGTTTGAGTTTTTCACCTCGTAAGACCTCAAAGTATTGTCAAGACCAATGCTGTGCCTTTTGGTGTTTCTAGCACTTAAGAAACATAAATATTAGAGCAGTTGACATGATCATTTCATATAGTATTTCTAATATTTAATTATAATATTTTTTGATTATTGTACAGTGTTGAAACCATAAAGGGATAGCTCACCCAAAAATAAACATTTATAGTTAATTTACTCACTTAGATGTAGATGACTTTTGTCTTCAGTAGAATATTAAAGAAGTTTTTTTTTTAGCTGAATCTGTGGTCCTTGGTGTTTCATATAAGTCATAGGTCAACCGTTTTTGAGATACGCATACAAACACAAGTCCAAATCAATCCCTATTGCTCCTGATGATACACTGAGGTTTTCTAAAGCGAAATGATTGGTCTGTTCAAATTGAACTATTTACAATATTATTAGCTTTAATCCACAACCTGGTCACACAGTTCTCAGTCCGCAAGTTTCCAGTCTCTTTATGAGATGCAACGACCAATCGTTTTGCCTCACAAGACATCAGTGTGTCGCCAGGAGCCATGGCTAATGATTTGGACTTGTTTGTATGTTTATTTTAATCTAAAATGCGGTAACCATTGACTGCAATTATGTGAATCACCAAAGACCACGAATTCAGCTAAAAATATTCTTTAATGCTCTACTGAAGAAGAAAAAAAGGTTGGGTATGTAAATGAACAGGAAATTTCATTTTTGGGTAAAGCATCACGTTTTAAAGAGGATAGCTTATCCAAAAATGAAAATTTACTCTCCTTCAAGTCGTTCTAAAGCTGAACCTGTAACTAATAACTTCCATAGTAGGATAAACAAACTTAATTTGTGTTTAATGGCAGAGAAACACTTTGAAACATTTCAAGAGTGAGCAAATGATGACAGAATGTTAATTTTTGTGTGAACTGTCCCCTTTAACGCATCTATTTAGTGAAGGTCCATTATAATTTTGCAACAAGACCTTAATTTCAGCCACCTGAACCGCTGTTCTCATTTGACCGTCTCTTTGTGTGAAGGCACTGGAGCTGGACGCTAATAACGAGAAGGCTTTATTTAGGCGAGGAGAGGCTCTGGTTGTCATGAAGGAGTTCGACAGGGCGAGAGCAGACTTCCAGCGTGTCATTCAGTTATACCCAGCCAATAAAGCAGCAAAGAGCCAGATCATGATCTGCCAGAAACACATGAAAGAGCAACACGAGAAGGACAAACGCCTCTATGCCAACATGTTCCAGAAGTTTGCAGAGAGAGACGCCAAAGTAAGTGTCTACAGTTACTAGCTCGCAGTCGCCACACGAAAATCATTTACCTGCCTTGTCTTTGATCTAATATCATATATGTGTTTTTGTTTCTTTAGAAGGAAGCCGAGCAAGAAAAAGAGCAGGATAAGAAACAGAACGGTAGCGCAATGGAAATAGATGAAAACGCAGCCCAGGAACAAACCGCAGCATAATAGCATGCGTTTGTATTATTTACTGTCTTTTGTGGGGGTTTTTTTTTTAAGAGGTTATTTTGTACCTACTATGATTTCCGCCCTCCTGAAGCGACTGTGTTTATGCGAGTGAGGACGCGTACACACTTTAGTTTCTAATCTATTGTAAAGACTGTTTTTGTTTTCTTTAGTTTGTTTGTTTGGGGTTTTTTTAAAAGAAAAGCTTTCCACGTTTAATGTTTATGACGTATCACAACTGGAAGCCTTTGGATAGTGAATTTCTGCTGAAGTCTTACAAGCGTCTTAGAGAAACCACGCACTTTTCCTGTGAAGAAGAGTCTAGTCTTTGCTTTGTTAGGTTTGTCCGTAGCCTTTTTTTTTTTTCACTGTTCTTAGCGGAGAAACGCCATCAATATGGGGCTGAGATGTCATTTTTAAATGCAAGGTGAGAACATGAACTTTTTTCCCCTTTTTCATCTTCTTGTTGAACAAGATTTCCCCATGATTTCTCCATGATTGCACTTGCGCACTGTAATGATCATGGCAGAAGAGGCTTGCTTTACACTGTGTGGCAGGATTACTGTACTGAATGAGAGACATACAGATAGTTCTGTTCCCATGTCCTTGATACTCTTCTGATGTTGACTAGAACAATAAAACAAGCTCTGAATCCACCTGCTGTGTTGTCTGCTTTGTAGCGTTTAGTGCAACCTGAAAGCAGTGCAAAATGGGGCTGTATCACAGGTTATTATAAGATATTGTGATTTTCTTTTTTTTTTTTTTACTGAAATTAAATAAAAAGGATAAATCTGTACATCTGCGTTTGTTCTTTTGCGATAGTTAATAGAAATAGAAAATGTACATGTTTAATTTTTTAAATTACACATGAACCACACATTATCTTGACCTGGCCAAATTCTCTCCATCGGCCCTTACTGATCATGGCCTACCAATCAGCCCCATCCACCGAATTGACTATCACAGTCTCTCCACTCCACCAATAGCTGATGTGTGGTGAGCGTGCTGGCACCGTTGTCCTGTGGCTGCTGTCGCATCATCCAAGTGGATGCTGCACACTGGTGGTGTGGAGAGACCCTCCTCATGATTGTGAAGCGCTTTGGGTGGATGGCCACACACAGTAAATGTAATGTGTATTTATATAGTGCATTACATTATAATGCAAAAGATATACATTTGATAGGAATATTATATTACAAAATGTATAAGCACATATAAATTAAGATTTTCCCCCTTTGATTAAATTTATAACATCATAGATGTTAAAAATGAATAAAATTAACATCAAAACAACATTAATATTTCTCTAACGTTTTAATGCAAAAAGTAAAAATATTAACCCCAATGTGCTGTCGGGGATGTTTTCATCCACTCTGGGTTGATTTTGAGTCTTAATTTGGTCATAACTTGTTCTATGTTTAAGCTAGCAGATGGGTGTTGGTGACAAGTCTTATTTTGACACATATTTTGAGAAAATGCTTTGAAATAAAAAAAAAAAAACCTCAACAATACACTCTGGGCATTTACTACCCTTTTGTTATGTTAGGGATGAAAACATCCACTGAATTAAACTTCTATAAAAATGCAATGTCAAAATGCTCAATTATTTTTTGCATAAATCTGTTAATCAATCTCAGTCCTGATCAAAACTACTAAATTGCTTAGAAAATTACAGGATTTTAACTCTTTAATTGCCAAATTCATAAATGATGTCACTGATTTGAGGAAAAAAAAACACAAAATGACGTATTTTTTAATATAAAAAGTAATTGTGGACTGGATTTTTGGACCTTTTATCAAAATCTTGGACATGTGAAACAACATTGCCTTTGATGCATTGTTTCTGATTGATTAAAAAAAAATTCTCCCTAATTTACTGTTGGTGGCTGTTTTTGCCTCATTGACTTCCATTATAACCACATTTGTTTTGATTGCAAAACCATGAAACCATATAATCATGCATTTTTGATTGTTGGTGGTTTTCCTTGTTGGGAAGAGGTACAGTTTGTAAGTTTTACTGTTGATCATCAGTTGGCATCATTAACCCTTAAGATAGGCCTGTGCAAAAGCTTAGTTTTTGGATTTTATATGGAGTATAACAGCAAATTAAAGTGTGAAAGTGACTTTTGCGCACTTATATTGATGTGTCTGAGAAAATCAAAATATGCATCTCAGCTCTCAGAACTACACGGAGTAAATAAAAACAAAGACTGTGTATTTATGCACCATCAAATGTGGTTATAATGGAAGTCAATGGGGCAAAAACAGCCACCAACAGTAAATTAGGGAGAAAAAATTAAAATCTAACGATGCATCAAAGCCAATGTCGTTACTAATCATTCACATGTCCAAGACTGATAAAAAGGGGGGGGGGATCCACTCCACAATTACTTTTTATATTGAAAATACGTAATTTTGTGTTGTTTTTTCACCAAATCAGTGACGTATGAACTTGCCAATTAAAAGTTAAAATCCTGTAATTTTTAAAAACATTTAGTAGTTTTGATCAGGACTGAGGTGAAAAATATGAAAAAAAAAAACATTTATCTGATGCATTTTTACAGCAGTTTAATTCAGTGGATGTTTTCATCCCGAACATAACAAAAGGGTAGTACGTGTGAAGTGCACAAGGGTAAAAAAAAAAATTAGTTTTTTACTATTGCAACTGCATAGATAATTTGATCTAAAATATCTGAGTCAGCCTTTAAATATAGTCAATATGAAATGCAAGGTTGTATTAAAGGGATAGTTCACCCAAAAATGAACATTTCTCACTATTCACACTCCCTCTAGAGCATGCGTGCCCAAACTTTTTCTTATGAAGGGCCAAAAACCAAACGTGATTGAGGCTAGTGGGCCGAAGGTAAATATATTTGCCATGGGTAATTTCCTAATTTATTCAATAATGTTTAAAAATGACTAGAAAACACTGCTTTATATGAACTAATACAGTAATATAATGAACTTACTACAGTAAAAACAAAACAATCTAATTTATAACAGAATTAAACTAGTTTTTGCCTTGATTTGCTCGCTGATGTCTTCTGCATAGTCCTCTATCAGTCGAGTGACAGTACTTGCATTTAAAAAATCTGATTCATTTACTACATTTAATTGAAACCTTTCATTTCTGTTTGCTTTTTTTGTAGCTCAGCAATAAAACGAACAAACAAACAAAAAAGGTTACGTCAAATTAGAAATGACGATCTCTGTGTTAAAGGCATTGGCCCCAACCCTCTTAATCATACTCACTCTCCTCTCGAGTGGGATGGTGGGCCAAATCAAAGGTTACAATGGGCCAACTTTGGCCTGCGGGCCCTACTTTGGGCATCTCTGCTTTAGAGGCTCCAAACGTTTATCAGGTTTTTTCTTCTGTTGAACACAAAAGATGATATTTTGGAGAATGTTTGAAACCTGTAACCATTGACTTCCACAGCAGGAAAAACAAATACTATTGAAGTCAGTGGTTACAGGTTTCCAGCTTTCTTTCCAACAGAAGAAAGAAACTCAAACAACTGAAGGGTGAGTAAATGAATTTTAATTTTTGGGTAAATTATCTTTTTTTAAATTGGGATGGTCAATAGTGCAGAAATGCACAGTTGGTAATAAATAGTCAGAATCTGGAAAGAAATATAATCTTGTCGGCCAAGCTGCACATACGAAGAAATGACCTCTGTCTTCAAGGAGTAAACAAGACGTGCCAAATCATTAAAACATTTTGTGCGTCTGTAGAGTTGTGTAGGAGTGCGACTGTAGTCAACAATGTAGATGAGTATACAAGTAAAATATAAGATAAAAAAATAAGTAAAAATGAATGATGTATTCCTTTCTACACAATGCTAGTTTTCAAAGTGCGTCTACAATGCCCTCTGCTGGAGCTCCGCAACAGTATATATGATATAGTATATACAGATTCTTCTGAACGCTGTCCCATATACAAAAATGTTATATATATCTTAAATGTTTTAGTTGAGAAACAAGTTAAACTAGGTAGTAAACTGGAACAAGCTGCGTTGAGAAATCCTTGGAATGTTTGAAACAGCCTGGTAAGTACTGAAGTGTGGGGGAAAAGGTCACAATGCTAACTAATTAACATGAATAAGCTTGTTTTAGCATGTTGTGTTTATGTTGATAAGTTTTAACACAAATATAGCTAGCATGTTGTTACCATGTTTCTAGTATGAAGGATGTTGTATACATAATTAAGATATTTGCTAGCATGTCTCCAGGTTTCTTGTATATTTAACAATTATAGCTTGAGCATCTTTTTTTTTAAATGATTATGGTACATGTTTATAACACAGCTAATATGCTAGCATAAATCCATGCTGATATTGTGCTTTTATGTTTTAGACTTATCTTACATGTTTAACAAACTTCTGTTTAAAGTTATTTTTCTTTAATGTTTGCAACATTTGTGATGACTAACATGATTTAGGATGTTGCTAGCATGGCTGCGATGTTGTTAGCATGATTCACATTTGTTTTTGTAACATGTTTCTAGCATAATAGTTTAAAATAAGTTTAATACGTGGTTATCTTAAATTAATTAGCATGTTGACAGCCCGTTAACACAAGGCTAGGGTGCTTTAACATTTCTAGCTTGTGTAAATGGACTTTAATGCTAATTCATGCTAACATGGCTAACGGGTTTTTATATTTCTAGCATGTTTAACATGTCGATTGTATTATTTATTAGCATGCATTTGTAGCACATGGCTAACATTTGTTTACAGTCAATGTGACCATGATAGTACACATTCTCTGCATGATTACAATTGAGAAATTAAATATTTGACACACATTTATAAGCTGGGGAATTTAATATGAAACAATCAGTGTAAATATAACAAATATCAAGGTTAATATGAAAAAGGTCAGTTCATAAATACATAAACTGAGACATTCATTCATTTTCAACCGCTTTTCCGGGGCCGGGTCACAGGGGCAGCAGTCTTAGGAGAGAACCCCAGACTTCCCTCTCCCCAGACACTTCCTCCAGCTCCTCCGGGGGGATCCTGAGGTATTCCCAGGCCAGCCGAGAGACATAGTCCTTCCAGCATGTCCTGGGTCTTCCCCGAGGCCTCCTCCCAGTGGGACATGCCTGGAACACCTTCCTAGGTAGGCGTCCAGGAGGCATCCGAAACAGATGCCCGAGCCACCTCAGCTGACTTCTCTCGATGTGGAGGAGCAGCGGCTCTACTCCGAGCTCCTCCCGGGTGACAGAGCTCCTCGCCCTATCTATAAGAGTGCGTCTTGCCACTCTGCAAAGGAAACTCATTTCGGCCACTTTTATCCGAGATCTTGTCCTTTCGGTCATGACCCAAAGCTCATGACCATAGATGAGAGTAGGAACGTAGATTGAACGGTAAATCGAGAGCTTTGCCTTTCGGCTCAGCTCCTTCTTTATCACAACGGACCGGTACATCGACCGCATTACTGCTGCCGCTGCACCAATCCGCCTGTCAATCTAACGTTCCATCCTTCCTTCACTCGTGAACAAAACCCCAAGATACTTGACTCCACCTGGGGTAAGGACTTTTCTCCAACCTGGATATGGCAAACCACCTTTTTCCGGTGGAGCACCATGACCTCGGACTTGGAGGTGCTGATTCTCATCCAAGCCGCGTTACACTCGGCAGCAAACCCACAAGGTCCATGTTCGATGAAGCCAACAGAACAACATCGTCTGCGAATAACATTTGTAAAACTGAGACATATCTATAAAAAATGGCAATTAAAGACCTGTATTTTGTGCAGTGTTGTCAACTGTGCTATTGTACTGAATTTGTGTTTTGATCATGAAAAGCTTCGCTAATCAGACCTAATGTTCTGTGATTGGCTTTGAAAACTTGAGATGGTTTTTTCTGCCTGTGGTTTGTGTCACTTGGTAACACAGCAGTCATGAGGGACAGTGAAATCCCCTGGCAGGCAGATCTGTTTGTTTGTCAGCGTTCACTCCATGCGCACACTGTCATGTTTCCACATTCAAATGAATGGCTAAGCACTGCTGGAAAGATTATTGACTCTGGAGACGACAAATCTGCATGCAAAACAACCTGCAGCAGGTCATACAGGTTTATCCAGATCAGTCAGGAATATGTTTGGATGTGTGCTGTACACGTTTCTTTGTGCTTCTTAAAGGACTTTTAGGAGACAATCCAAGTTTCTGGTGAATTGAAAGCATTTCACAACAGAAAACAGTGTGCAAACATTTTTACTACAGTAATAAAAATATGTTTCTTCTCTGCATTTCCCATTGTTCCTTGCTCCAAATAAAGCTGCCATTGTGCAGGCCTATTATGAATTCTGTTGACACTTTGACAAATTGCTTTTGTTTCTCTTTTGTCAGTCGTGCTGGATAATACTGCTTGCTGAATGTTGAACCAATAATAATGAACATTACCTTCACTGTATAAACAAAAACTCATTTATTGCTTCTGTCTTTTAATAATTAAATTAGATGTAATTAATTGAATGTATTACACTTTAAACATTTTATCTTATGCCATTAATTTAGTCTCATTTTTTAGTTTTTTTCGAGATGCTTTTAATTTTTTTATTAAAATGTAAAAGTTACTAAATGTAAACATAGCATAGTCTGAGATTAAAAATAGCATTGCTCTTTTCTCTTTTGTGAAATGCATCATTATTAGTAGATTTTTAATAGCCAATTGTATAAATCAACAGCAAATTCACAGATGTAATTTAGTACATATAAATTGGGATAAAATGCACTCATTGTATAAAATTAAATAGTGAATAAAAATGCAGACTTATCCCTTTACATATAATATTGAATAAAATGCACCCATTATAATAAATAATTAGGATAAAATAACTAAAATGCTCTCTCTCACTCTCTCGATAGATAGATAGATAGATAGATGATAGATAGATAGATAGATAGATAGATAGATAGATAGATAGATAGATAGATAGATAGATAGATAGATAGATACTTGTATAGACTTTGTATGTATGCATAATAAGAACTATTATAAAATTATATTTTGACCAAATAAAATAAGTCTTTGAGTTATTATTCTTGAGTATATTATTCTCTTTTTAGTTGAACTAACCTGTATTTATTTATTTATTTTATTTCCCGTGTGTACTCAAATTAACACAAACATGAGCTTACATCTCACAACAAGTACGAGCATAGATAATAAAAACACCTTCACCGTCGCTGTACCTGTTCCGCGAGCTCTGACGTCACGCGGAAGGCGTGGTCTCCTCAACCTGTGAGCGCACTGATGTTTGCGGGACTCTTCACAGACGCTGAATCACGGCAGCTGAAAGAAATGTGAACCAGTGTGACGAGAATTGAGTTTTCCACGGGCTTTGACAACGTGAAACAGTGTATCGATGGTCCTTTCAGCGGCTCACAACTTCTGTGATCCAGACGGAGCCCGAAGGACGGAAAGATGATGCTCAACTTTCTCCCGGTGCGGAAATTCAAACGCAACGGCAGATATATAGTGTTCGGGGCGGTGTTGACGGTCGCGCTGCTCGCGGCGTATCTGGAGTTTAGGGCCACGAGCGAGTGGAGCAGCTCCGGTGAGTAACAATAACTTACACATGATGGCCACATTCACTATAAGATGATAAACATATACGTTAATTAAAACACACTGTTCAATAAGGGTCGAGTCATTTAACGTTACCCGCACATTCATTTAGTGACAACTTCTAACATGCTCCCTATTTTTTTTTACCATGGTACTTTGAATATTCGGTCTGAAATCTCATGTATATGTTAAGTATGACTGAAAAACAACATTAACATTAGCACTATTATGGAGAAAGTCCAAATGTGTGAAATATAAAGCCAACTTTACCTCAATAACTCGCATATGATGCCCACATTCACCGTCAAGATGATAAATGTTAATTAAACCACACTGTTCAATAAGAGTCGAGTCATTTACCTCATTTTATCATTGGCTGACAATAAACATCATCTCACTGCACTGGTCAGAGATTACCAAACTTTTTATTGAGGTAAAGTTGGTTTTATACTCGCAAATTCTTTCAGTGACAGCTTGTTTATATATTGAACTTGTCCCTATATTGTTTACCACGTTACTTTGAATATTGGGTCTGAAATCTCATGTAAGTATGACTTGAAAACAACCTTAGCACTATTTAATTGACTGTTAACAATGTTGTACTTTGATAGTAATTTGCTGCTAAATATGATTTCACTATTAAGAATTTGCAAATAATACTTTTCTGTTATTATATTGAGGAGAAAGTGTGAAAAAGTCAGAATGTGTGAAATATTAATTCAACTTTACTTCAATATATCATCTCACTGCACTGGTTAGACATTCCCAAACTCTTTTATTGAAGTAAATTTAGTTTTATATTCACACATTCGTTCAGTGACAACTTCTGACATGCTCCCTATATTGTTCGCCATGGTACTTTGAATATTGGGTCTGAAATCTCATGCAATACTTGAAAACAACCTTGGCGCCATTTAATTGACTGTGAACAATGTTGTGCTTTGAGAGTCATTGGCTGCTAATATGATTTAATTATTTCATCATGAAGATGGTAAACATTAATTAAACCACACTGTTCAATAAGGGTCAAGTCATTTACCTCACTTTATCACAGTCTGACAATAAACATCACCTCACTGCACTGGTCAGAGATTCCCAAACGTTTTTAGTTGAGTTGGTTTTATATTCGCACATTCGTTCAGTGACCGCTTGTTTATATTGACAACTTGTCCATATATTGTTAACCATGTTACTTTGAATATTGGGTCTGAAATCTCGTGTAAGTATGACTTGAAAACAACCTTAGCACTATTTAATTGACTGTTAACAATGTTGTACTTTGATAGTCATTTGCTGCTAAAGTTGCTGCAGATTTCACTATTTAGAATTTGCAAATAATACTTTTCTGAAATTATGTTATTAAGGAGCAAGTCAGAACGTGTGAAATATAAAACCAACTTTACCCCTATGCACCATCTCACTGCACTGGTCAGAGATTCCCAAACTTTTTATTGAGGTAAAGTTGGTTTTATATTCGCACATTCGTTCATTTTTTAACAGTGACAACTTGTGACACGCTCCCTATATTGTTTTGAATTTTGAGAATTTTTCAGTATATTTGAAATAGTTAAGGGCCTCACGGTGGCGCAGTGGGTTGCACGTTCGCCTCACAGCAAGAAGGTCACTGGTTTGAGCCTCGGCTGGGTCAGTTGGCGTTTCTGTGTGGAGTTTGCATGTTCTCCCTGTGTTGGCGTTGGTTTCCTCTGGGTGCTCCGGTTTCCCCCACAAGTCCAAAGACATGCGCTATAGGTGAATTGGGTAAGCTAAATTGTCTGTAGTGTATGTGTGTGAATGAGAGTGTGTGTATGTTTCCCAGTGATGGGTTGCAGCTAGAAGGGCATCCGCTGCGTAAAACATCTGCTGGATAAGTTGGTGGTTCATTCCGTTGTGGTGACCCCTGATTAATAAAGGGATTAAGCCGAAATGAAAATGAATGAATGAATGAAATAGTTAAATATTTGTAAAAAATTGTATCTTTTTTTTTATTAGAAGCAACAACAATAGTTCAATACTTTCACTCGTAGGCACGTTCATGGTTGTCGCTTAATGGTCAATATTTTGTTTACATGAGTGTCAACCTTTTAAAGTGGTTTAGGTTAAATTTGAAATTATTTCGTATTTGAGCATTTTTTTCTTATTATTTAAGTAATTATCTTTTAATTTATGATCATTTCTAATGATATATTTTATAATAATTTATGATATTCTTTTAATCATTCATTTATCATTCAATTCGTTTTATGAATGGTGAATTAATGAACGAATAAATAAAAAAAGTAGCTTTTTAAATGAAATAAAATGAAATTAAACCACACTGTTCAATAAGAGTCGAGTCATTTACCTCACTTTATCAGGGACTGACAATAAACATCATCTCACTGCACTGGTCAGAGATTCCCAAACTCTTTTATTGAAGTAAAGTCGCAAATTCGTTCAGTGACCGCTTGTTTATATTGAACTTGTCCCATTTTTTATTATTTAAGTAATTATCTTTTAATTTACGATAATTTCTAATGATATATTTTATAATAATATATGATAATTACATTTTAATCATATGAATGAATGCAGGTGAATTAATGAACGAATAATTAAACAAAGTAATTTTTTTTTATAAACTCATTTGCCCTATTTTAGCCATTTCTGACCTGGTTCATTAATTGTAATATGTCAGTATTTCGCTGTTTACATGAATAGTAATAATTAGTAAAAAGATTTGCTAATGAACTTCAGCGACGTATTATTATATGCACAAATTAACAGTAATTGTAATGCGATATTACTATAAGCAAGTAAATGCTGTAAATATTGTCATTGTTTATTCATTGATGTTAATATAACACATTGCATTCTCTAATTGTTTAATTATGTTTTCTAAATGAATCATTCTTTTAACTATCAATTGATCCAATTTCTTGTTAGATGCAGTTTATAATTTCTCATTCGTTTCCTAAACATGTCTGTTTCTAATTTCCATTACATTCTACATTTATAATGTTGATTTACAGTCTTTTCTACTAATTGCAGTTTATTGGATGTTTTGTTCTGTTGCACCAGGAGTTTGAGTGCACTTTTAGCCACATATTTTCTTCTTTTCGAGATTTTAGGTTAGACTTAGTAAAGGGAGGAGCTTGAGTTTATTGACAGCATGTTTGCTCTTATGAGGAGTTTATTGTGGCAAATTGCGTCATTTATTATTATTAACACAATGCAATGCAAAACATGCAAACAGTACAGCACAATGAGTATAATAGCATGGCAGCTTGTTTCACATCAGGGTCCCAGAATACATGCATAATAAAAAAAGATGCAAAGTTTTAATTAGGGAATAAAACATTGCAAATACTTGAATATAAAGAAATGCATTTTTAAATACTGATAAATTTAAATACTATTTTTAATTTTTAAAAATAAATATTTTCTTCTCAATTCTATTAACATTTAAATTTTTTTGTATTTTATTACTTATTAATTTTTTTTTGCATGCAGAATTTTTTATTGTAATTTCTCCTTGCGTACAGAACATTTTGAACCCATTTGAGTTTATCTTTGAGTGTCAAAAATACCTTTTTCTTTTAATTGACCCTTCGCTAAGCCCCGCCCTCCTTAGTTACTGTTGTTAAGCCTGTCAAGCTTTCGTGCCTGGCACGTCTATCACAATATATATGCGATGGTGTCAGACATTCCCAGGGATATAATTAGTCATTTTTGGCGAAGAGGTGAGATATCTGAGAAAGCCAGACAAAAAAGGGCTGCAGTGTGCATTAGAGGGGTATATTCACGACATAATACACAACCGATTAGAAAATAATTTCATTCAAATTGAAGCTAAAGCCTAGCCGCCCGGGTTTCCTCCGGGTGCTCCGGTTTCCCCCACAAGTCCACAAGCATAGGTGAACTGGGTAAGCTAAATTGTCCATAGTGTATATGTGTGAATGAGTGTGTATGGATGTTTCCCAGTGATGGGTTGCAACTGGAAGGGCATCCCCTGTGTAAAACATATGCTGGATAAGTTGGCGGTTCATTCCGCTGTGGCGACCCCAGATTAATAAAGGGACTAAGCCGAAAAGAAAATGAATGAATGAATGAATTTAAAGCATTATTTAATATTTTTAATTCATAAAAATGCATAAATGCAGAAGTACCATGGTAAAAAAAATATGGTCATATTCACTTATTGACAAGTATTTTATCAAAATTCACCATGGTGGTTTTATTCATTCATTTATTTTCCTTCAGCTTAGTCCCTTTATTCACAGTGGAATGAACCACCAATTTATCCAGCATATGTTTTACACAGCGGATGCCCTTCCAGCTGCAACCCAGTACTGGAAAACATCCATACACACTCATACACTACGGCTAATTTAGTTTATTCAATTCACCTATAGCGCATGTCTTTGGACTGTGGGGGAAACCAGAGCACCCGGAGGAAACCCACGCCAACACGGGGAGAACATGCAAATTCCACACAAAAATGCCAACTGACCCAGCCTGGACTCGAACCAGCGAGTTAAACAATAATAATTAAAAAACTATTGTTTTATGAAAATGAATCTTCCAGTCCATTCGGGTGCAGAATGCAAAAATACTCATATTCATATTTTGAATGCATTAAGAGTAGGCATATACAGATATTCAATATTTCTATACATCATGATAATGAACATGCACTATATAATTAATTATTTATTACGAGTGATTTTTAAGAATATTCAGAGGGTTGTGTTGGGTTCTTAATAGACAATACAATAGGTAATTTAATGAACATTTTCTCATGTTAGTCTGTCCTAAGACATTGAAAATCAAACTATTTATAGGGCTTTTTGTTCATTCACTCTGTACAGTAAGGTTACATTTGTTAACATCAGTTAATTTAACTGAAGTCAGTGTAATCAATCGCAACTACAAAAGCATTTATTAATCTTAGGTGATGTTCATTTCTTAGTTAATGCTTAAAAATGCATTAATTAAAAAAAAATGTGTTAAATTAATAATTAATAAAATTTATTCATTCATTTTCTTTTCGGCTTAGTCCCTTTATTAGTCTGGGGTCGCCACAGCGGAATGAACCGCCAACTTATCCAGCATATGTTTTACGCAGCGGATGCCCTTCCAGCTGCAACCCAGTACTGGGAAACTAAAATTCAGTAGTTTTTAATTAACTTTAACATAACTATAATATGGTTATTTCTCAGCGTAAATATGAATACTAATGAAGATTTATTGTAAAGTGTGGCCTCTTGTACTTTATCATCTTTACAATATAGCAATACACCAACTAGTTTTTGTTGTTTTAGTCATATTTTTTGCAGCAAAGATCAATATCGTGATAATATTGTGTATTGTTATAAAAGCTTCAGAAATGAATTCCAACAATAAAGGTTGAAGCCTAATTATGAGGGTTGCGCACTTGCCTTGTTATGTTTGAGAAAATCAAAATAAGCAGCTCAGCTCTCAGAACATAGTAAACATAGTAAGTGTGTTTATGCACACACACTATAATCTGCTCATTCACTCCATAGAACTCGTAACAAAAAGCCAGAAACTTTTTTTGCACAGGCCTATCTAAAGGGTTAATGGTGGATACAACTGATGAATAGTAAAAATGACAGATTTTACCTCTTCCTAACAGAGAAAACCACCAACAATCTAGGATGTTTGAATGTATTGTGTCATGGCTTTGCAATCAAAAAATGTGGCTATAATGGAAGTCAATGGGGCAAAACCAGCCGTAAATATAACGAAAGGAACACAAGGTACACAAGGGTTTATTAAAACAAGGATATGGTTTTTGTGACTGTTACAATGCAAACACAAGAACGTCAAGCTGATTTTAGTGAAAAGACTGACTAAAACTAAATCAATCGGTATATTCCGTATGACCTCCAAGGTTCAATACACGTATGAAAATTGTATAAATTGCATAATATATCGTTTCAGCATAGATATCGCAATGTGATCATTTGCAATAGTCACACTGCATGATATGCAATGTTCAGTCTGGATTATAATTCATCATTTGCATGTGGCCTGTGACTTTATGACTATTATATTTACAGCAAAGACTATGCAGTATTATGTTACATTTGATTATTGAATGACTGTATACCTGAATACAGTTAAGACTGCTCGGAAAACAATAAATTAATACAATATTTTATTTGCATCTTTATTGTATTTATCTATGCTTGTAGATTGTTTATTATATTTTATGCAGATGTACTCCCCTAAAGAATCATCCCATTCTATCTAGAATCACAAACTCTTTCCAAATAAAGCTATTCAAGTCAAATCTGGTGAAATTTGATCCATATTGCAACATATAATCGCAAAATATCGCTATGTTAGATTTTTTCCAATATATAGTGCAGCCCTATATGCAGTGTTTTATTTGACTTTATTATTCTGTTTATTTTACTAAACATTATCGTTTGAGCATCGATAACACAATGTGTGTATCCACAATAGTCACATCGCAGGATTAGATTGTTTATTAAAGATTAAAAGATTAAAAACTGACTTATACAGTGATGACGACCATGTTATTTTATGTTTGATTTTTCAATTTCGGTACTTGAATACTGTACACTCCCCAGAAAACATTTATATATATATATATATATATTTTTTTTTTATATATCTTTGTTGTATTTTAACTTTGCATTTTATACTCAGATAATACAGAATAGGGCTGCACAATGTATTGTTTCAGCATCGATATCGCAATGTGTGAGTCTGCAATTGTAACATTGCAGGGATCTGCAGTGTAGTCGGGATTATAGTTGATCAGACATTACACTGAACAACATAGAGTAATTTCAAATTTCAACCTTGGAGTGAAGGATTATTATTTGTATGTGCTTTTAAGGCATATGACTAAGAATTTGAAGCAAATTTAAGCCATTCGGGCACAATAAATTAGACGTTTGTATCTTAAAGATTAATTGTAGATTATATAAGTATTTACTCAATTAAAACGATACAGTGTTATTATTATTATTATTTTTATTATTATACAGTGATTACTTAATGTCTGGTTCTGAATACTGTTTGACTCCCCAGAAATTCATAATTCATTGTTTATTTTCATCTTGTCTCTGTTGTATTTAATTTTGCTTGTAAATATTTATATTTTAATATATTTTATTTAGATTACAGAATTACCCCAATCTATCTAAAATTATGACTTCTTTACAAGCTATTCAATTCATCTGGTGAAATTGCATTTATATCGAAATGTATATCGCAGTCAGTGAATGAAAATTTTGCAGTGTCAGTTTTTTTTCCAATATCGTGCAACCCTTATACAGAAGTAGAAAAAACAAACAAAACTAAACAAAAAAACTTCTTAGTATTTTACATCAATATTTATGACCTCTTCTTATTCATCAAGCAACACATTTCCAGCTTCAACTTTGCTCTGTCATATTTATATATGCTTGTAAGTCATTATATTTTATGCTGATGCACTGCATAGAAAAAGACTTGATCATCCTAGTTGATCAAAATGAATGAAATATTTACAAATAGAGTTATTAAAGTCATCAGGTGAAATTTACATTCATATCGCAATATACACACTACCTGACAAAAGTCTTTTCGCCTATCCAAGTTTTAGGAAAAACAAATAATAACTTGACTACTAGTTGATCATTTGGTATCAGAAGTGGCTTATATGAAAGGCAAAGGCCTCTAGATTACACTTATTTTACCAAAATAAAATATGATCATGGCTTGATTTTGAATCATTTAATTAGGACAGTAAGGTCTGACTTTACTTAGACAAAAGTCTTGTCACCTAACAGTAATAATGTACAGTATAGAATATAAAGTCATGGTGCAGTGGAAAAAGAATTAATATTGTGTATTACTCCCATAAGCTTGGACGACTGCATCCATACATCTCTACAATGACTCAAATAACTTATTAATAAAGTCATCTGGAATGGCAAAGAAAGCGTTCTTGCAGGACTCCCAGAGTTCATCAAGATTCTTTGGATTCATCTTCAACTCCTCAATAATGTTCATGTCTGGTGACTGGGCTGGCCAATCCTGGAGCACCTTGACCTTCTTTGCTTTCAGGAACTTTGATCTGGAGGCTGAAGTATGAGAAGGAGCGCTATCCTGCTGAAGAATTTGCCCTCTCCTGTGGTTTGTAATGTAATGGGCAGCACAAATGTCTTGATACCTCAGGCTGTTGATGTTGCCATCCACTCTGCAGATCTCTCGCACGCCCCCATACTGAATGTATCCCCAAACCATGATTTTTCCTTCACCAAACTTGACTGATTTCTGTGAGAATATTGGGTCCATGCAGGTTCAATAGGTCTTCTGCAGTATTTGTGATGATTGGAATCCAGTTCAACAGATGATTCATCTGAAAAATCTACCTTCTGCCACTCTTCCAAACAATCAACTAGACCTCAAGTTATATATTTTTTGCTCTTACAACTGGCATCGACGACAAGACTTTTGTCAGGTAGTGTGTATCCGCAAAATAAAATATCGCAATGTCAGATTTTCTACTGAACATACAGTATGATATAACTGAAACCGTGACCCTAAAACAAAAAACCAAACCATGAGAAGTCTGTATTGTTGCATCCTTAATGCACCGTGTCTATTCTGCTTTCATTTATCTGCTGACCTGGCAGCCATGAAACCTACAGCAATTTTTAATCATGTTTTTTTTTGGTTCCACATTATGAAATCCGTACAAAGAGACGCTTATTTGGAAACCTGAGAGATGTCAGGTGAGCTCTGACCTGCAGAAGGGTTTTGTCATCTGTTTTGAGGTCAGTATCAGGTCAGAGGAGCAGCGCCAGTGTCACACCACCTGGACATCAGTCTGCTAATGTGCATCTAAAATTACATCTGAATTGTAAGCTCACGCTGCCTGCGAGTAAAATCAGATTAAAAGCAACAGCTGTCCAGTCGAGCTCTGCCTGGGCTGGAATCTGATTGTGAGGAAGTCGCTCGAGTGAGATTTGAAGTTCCTTGTTCCTTCTGGATTTCCAAAATAAATCGAGTGTTTGACCTACATACGGCATTGACATGCATATGTGGTCGCACATGCATTCTCTGTCTTTGAATTTGCATATACAGTCATGCCTGAAATTATTTATTTGAAATTACACCCCTGACAAATTCTGAATACCACTTTGTGTTTACAGGTAAATAAAAGCTGAGAAATATATTTTTCCACAATGATGCCGATTGTACATCGTCATATTATATTCTTTTGAGAGAAGCCTGTGTATAAAAGTAACTTTAAGTCAGAATTTGCGAGGGATATGAATAGTTTCAGGCTTGACTGTATTTTGCATGACGTGCAGAGACTTTGATACATTCTTTATATCTTGGATTAAAAAATAATCAATTGCAAGAGATCACATTTTGTTTTTGAGACTTTTTATACCAGATTCCAAACCGCTCACTCTAGGTTGACTCACTTGTATTCATTGAAGAATGATGTACCACCAACTTGTAATCACTGCCAAGCCTCTCTCACCTTAAAACACATTTTATTAGAAATTTTATTAGACATTTTTATAAAGTTCTAGACAAGATTTTTATGCTCAAAACACTTTGATGGATGCATCCAAAGTAAACATTAAGTTAATTATCAAAAATTGTACAAATTTTTCATGTAAAGTTTTGTCATTCTTATAGATTTAAAAAAAATATTTCTTTATTTATTTTGTATAATTTTTCATTAAGGGTGGCTCAGTGGTTAGCACTGTCGCCAGCAAGAAGCAAGAAGGTCGCTGGTTCGAGTCCCGGCTGGGTCAGTTGGCATTTCTGTGTGGAGTTTGCATGTTCTCCTCGTGTTGGGCCTCCAGGTGCTTCGATTTTCCCCCACAGTCCAAAGACATGGAGTATAGGTGAATTGGATAAACTAAATTGGCCGTAGTGTATGAGTGTGTGAATGTGAGTGTGTATGGATGTTTCCCAGTACTGGGTTGCAGCTGGAAGGGCATCTTCTGCGTAAAACATATGCTGAAATAGTTGGCGGTTCATTCCGCTGTGGTGACCCCTGACAAATAAGGGACTAAATCGAAAGAAAATAAATGAATGAATTTTTCTTTAAAATATGAAGTTGTTGTTAAAATTATTATTATGTAACATGTTTTTATCTATATTGATCTTGATAATAAAATAGCCATCTCTTACTGTACGTATGTGGCAATAAAATAAACAAACTTAAAATTAAACATATCTTGGATTAACATTCTTTAGATATTTGAGTTTAATAACATTAATTATGCCGTTTCTATTTTGCCATAACATGCATTTAAGTGCATCTCTTGTGAGCACTTGTGTTCAGATTTCATCACGCTCTGCATCACTATTTTGCAAATGCTCAGTGTTGCATGCAAGTATTGAATGAACAAATTAGGGCTGCACAATGCTGAGAAAAATATACAGGATTGTTGTTGAGAGTTACTAATAATAGTACTTCTTGCAATATGACATTTCCTTAGAGAATTTTTTTATTAGCACTTTTTCTGAATAGCTTATTTGTAATGATTATACCAGGACAGTATGATATTTAAAAAAACTGAAATTGCAATATTTCGATTTTCTGATTGTGATATGTATATAATTTCAAAAGATGACTTCAATAACTATTTGGAAAGAATGCATTGTTTTACATTAATTGATGCTTTTAGGGAGTACTTTTGCTTAATATATAATAAACAAACTCCAAGCATAGATAAATACAATAGATACAAATGATATATACAAATGTGATACGGAATTAAAGTG
This sequence comes from Danio choprae, assembly GCA_903798125.1. NCBI lineage: Eukaryota > Metazoa > Chordata > Actinopteri > Cypriniformes > Danionidae > Danio > Danio choprae. The sequence goes on from CAIGQW010053418.1 coordinate 31,965, forward strand.
CAGGGCTGCACAATTCATTCATGTTGTCCCAACACAAATCGATTAAGTTAACTTAACAAACTTAAGTGAATTGGACATAAACGGATTAAGTTGTCTCAATAAAACCTCAAGAATTGTTTTGTTTGAGCTCATTTTAAAGAAGTAGTCTGAACAAGCAGCAAATGTTTTTTATATATATTTAACATTTTCAGTCGCACAACATGAACATTTTATATTGTGTACACTTAAATCCATGATGTTTTTGTTTTTTCCGTTTCACCTCATTAATGTACAGACAAATCTTAAATGAAAAAAATGTATTGTGGGTAAAAGAATGTACTTTTGGACGGAGTAGATTGATTGTACTGTTAAATAATAATAATCGTATTGCTAATAATTTTCATTGACTAAAACTAGACTAGTAATCTAAAACTAAAATGATTCAGAAGACTAAATCATTACTCAAGCTATTGGCGGCCAACCTGATTTGACCAAGTAGGACATGTTCCTAGATTAACATCTATGTTGATCCTGGAACAACATTCCAATCAGCCAATCAGAATTAAGGGATATGTATACAGTTTATGTTAAGTTTAGGGTCATGGTTAAGTTTATGCACTTCTACATGATTGTTCATGATTGTTCTTATTAATCCCTCTGATTTTGGGAATCATTTAGAGGTAGGGTTGGGTTTAGGGGTAGGGAATAGGTATGAATTATATTTTCCAACAAAAATTATGTTCCAGGATCGCATCGTACTTGGCAAAATCATGACATGCAGCTATTGGCATTTTAGTGAAAAGACTTGACTAAAACTACATCAAACATTTCTGCCAAAATGAACACTGATACGCAAATTGCATATACTGTTATTGAGATAATGATCTTTTTTCGATTGTTTGTGTATCCTAGAACTAACTCCTGTTACATGACTTCGGATTGAGTAGAAAAGCAAGTCAATGATCCATGTGGATAGTGGCAACAATTGGTTTTTGTTTTGGTACAATGCAAAGAAATTAATACCTTGTTTTGGTGTGTTTTCTCTCAGCAAGTCCCAAATGGATCATGTGAGGTCAGTAGGCAGAGAGCAGGTGGTCTTTTGTGCCTGTCTGAAACTTCAAATACATTCAACCGCATGAGTGTTTGTTTACACTATGAAAGCAATACGCTCAGATGCATTGTTGACTACCTCTGAAAGCTCAAAGCAATTTAGACCCCATTTACATGTATATTCTAGTCCACTTGTAATATTATCAGATTGGCGAAAATGCATGCAAGTTTAAGCGGGGTGATGCTAAATTACAAAAATAATTGATGAGTGGCCAATTAAGTTTATTCAATTCACCTGTAGCGCATGTCTTTGGACTGGGGGGGAAACCGGAGCACCCGGAGGAAACCCACAACACCACGGGGAGAACATGCAAACTCCACACAGAAATACCAACTGACCCAGCCAGGACTCGAACCATATTGATGTAACCATAGGACCCGACCTTCTTGCTGTGAGGCGACAGTGCTAAAAGCACTGAGCCACCGCACCACCCACTGTTGCTAAACAATGAGGTCTAATTTGATTGTAGAATATATAAGATAATTTTTTTACTGTATACTTTTGCTAAATATAACGAATTTAACTTTTGTTCTGGATTATGAGCAGATTTAGAGCAGTTTAATGGCCACAGATGAGGTTAGTACAAATAAAATGCAAAAGATTTTCACAGATTTGCTAAATGATTATCAGTCATGTAGTTAACATGCAGTCATTTAGCACAATAGTGATTATCAACTAAACTGACAAAAATTGTACTACAAGATATTCACGTCAACATCATGTTGCACTAAACTGGAAACATTTCTGTCTTCCATGTAAAAAATAATAGTAATAGATTTAGTTGAAATTGGAGTATTTTACTGATATTTTAGTCATGCTTGCATAATGCATAATAATTACTTTCCTCAATGTTTGTAAGTGTAATTTTTGACCATAATTGTTGCAGAATTTCTGCTTTTTTTTGCTTAAGCACAAGAGTAATATTATTAATTATTTTGTCATATAACCCTGTTTCTATATGTTCATATACAGTATATGAAAATTGATAAAACTCATAGTAAATGTTTTATTATTACTTTAAAATGACATCGATTGTGTGGTGGCACAGAGGTTTTATAGTTGCATTTATTTGGCAAACAGTCGCAGACGTGAACAGTTAAGATCCTTGATTATATTTAGTCAAACGCGTCAGGGGGAATGTTTGATTACGGATTTACTGCACAGACTGGATGTATTACACTTTTATTTGAGTAGACTCTCCCAATGGATATTGCTTAAGTCCAATTTGCTGTTGTTTTCAGCTCATCTGTGAGGTTTTTCTTCAGTGCAGAGCGGGCACAAACTCTTGGTTGCCAGGTTACGAAGATAAAGTAAATCAGGCTTGAAAATATTTGACATCTGGCAACCACAAGAAAAATATGAGATATTTTCATTCATTCATTCATACATTTTCCTTCGGCTTAGTCCCTTTGTTCATCAGGGGTCGCCACAGTGGAATGAACCGCCAACTTATCCAGCATTGGTTTTACACAGCGGATGTCCTTCCATCCCAGAACTGGGAAACATCCATACACAGTCATTCACACACACACTCGTACACTATGGCCAATTTAGTTTATTCAATTCACCTATAGCACATGTGTTTGGACTGTGGGGGAAACCGGAGCACCCGGAGGAAACCCACACGGACTCAGGGAGAACATGCAAACTCCACATAGAAATGGCAACCGACCCAGCCGGGACTCGAACCAGCGACCTTCTTGCTGTGAGGCGACAGTGCTAACCACTGAGCTACCATGTCACCCTGTTAGATATTTTGTTAATGAACATTTATTATTGTTTTTTCATCAGTGATTTTGTTGATGTAGCCATAGTTAGTGTTTAATAATGTGAGTTAATAATGTCGGTCTCGTGAAAATGTACAAAGAAAAATTACTTAAATGTTTTTCCTTTGTGCTTTTAAAGATCTAACATACAGTCAACAACATCGTCCAAAACAATCCAGATTTACACAGATCTTTGAAAACAAGTACCAGTCATGTAATTGCTCACAGAGTACAACATGAAATCAAACATGTGCATGGTCACTGTTTTCACAAAATCTTATTTTTGTAGCTTATTTGAAGACCATAGTGGTGTTGTTTTCACTTCAAAACCAGATTTCAAGTGTTTGTGTGTCCCAAGTTTGTATGTCCAATGACTTGTTCTCTAAATGACGGGCCACAATGCATATAAAATGTTCCATTTTGGGTGGCACAGTGGCTCAGTGGTTAGCACTGTCGCCTCACAGCAAGAAGGTCGCTGGTTTGAGTCCCGACTGGACCATTTGGCATGTCTGTGTGGAGTTTGCATGTTCTCCCCGTGTTGGTGTGGGTTTCCTCCGGGTGCTCCGGTTTCCCCCACAGTCCAAAGACATGCGGTATAGGTGAATTGAATAAACTAAATTGTCCGTAGCTTGCGTGTGTCTGTGTCTGTGTCTGTGTCTGTGTCTGTGTCTGTGTCTGTCTGTGTGTGTGTGTGTGTGTGCGTGTGCGTGTGTATGGGTGTTTCCCAATAATCAGTTGCGGCTGGAAGGGCATCCACTGCATAAAACATATGTCGGAAGAGTTAGTTCCGCTGTGGCAACCTCTGAAATGGAGACTAAGCCAATGAAAAATGAATAAATGAATGTATGTTCCATTTTTAGTTGACACTGTTATGTAAACACTAAACAGCCCTTAGTCATTGTAAAAAAATGTTTTCAGCAAATATGTTTTGTCATCGTTTTCATTTATGACATTAACAGAGACTTTAAAGGAATATTTACTTTAAAAGAAAAAAGACTTTAAACTTTAAAAGAAAAAAGACTTTAAAAGAAAAAGTTATATAAAATAAATCTTAAACTTAAAATGTTTATTTTATGTGTTATTTGTTGTTGTTGGTGTCTTTTTATTGTTATAAACCGTTTTATTAAAGAAAAAGTGTTGTTTAAAAAAAAAGTTTGTACATTTTATCTGTTTTTGCCATGAAATAGTCAGAGGAACTAAAATGGCAATACTCTACTTTCTCTCTCTTTATGAAATGAACACTACACTGTAAAAATATCTGTTAATTAACAGTTTCTATATTTTGTGTTTTCCATTTATTTACAGGTTGTGAATTGCATTATGGGATGTTGATCCCTGCTCTGTCGACTTTTGATGTTGAAATCTCAGCTCTGCAGTTTAACAAAGTGACTTTTATTCACATTGTTGTAGGTTTAAGACAAGATATTATTTATGAAATAATATATAGAGAGTGCCTCACAGTGGCGCAGTGGGTAGCACGTTCGCCTCACAGCAAGAAGGTCGCTGGTCGCTGGTTCGAGCCTCGCCAGTTGGCGTTTCTGTGTGGAGTTTGCATGTTCTCCCTGTGTTGGCGTGGGTTTCCTCCGGGTGCTCCGGTTTCCCCCACAAGTCCAAAGACATGCGGTATAGGTGAATTGGGTAAGCTAAATTGTCCGTAGTGTATGAGTGTGAATGGGTGTGTATGGATGTTTCCCAGAGATGGGTTGCAGCTGGAAGGGCATCCGCTGCGTAAAACATATGCTGGATAAGTTGGCGGTTCATTCCGCTGTGGCGACCCCAGATTAATAAAGGGACTAAGCCGAAATGAAAATGAATGAATGAATATATAGAGAATCAAGTTTGTAAAATAACAGAAAATGTACTGGCAGCTTATAACCAGGTTTTTGCAGCATAATATAACCCAGAATAAACCAATCCAGAACAACCCAAATATATAACTTTTTAAGCTATTAAAAATATTAATAAAAGTCACTTTTTCAGCTGTTGGAAGAAAGGTCAAGGTCCCATAATGCAAATCAAAAGCCTAAATAAGTGAACAAATAATCACAATGAATTATAAAATACAGAAAATTTACAGATATTTTTACAGTGTAGTTGATAGTCGCAGATTGACTATTTGTGTTGTTTTTAGTGTGGCCATCTATTGTTTTCATCTTTCATTTTGAGTGTGGTCTTCCTTGTTGCCTAGTTCAGACACACTGCTGTGTTCTTTTGTAAGTCGGTGTGAAGTGATGTACCCTTGTGACTTCACCAGTGTTCCCAGTGCTGTATTTTATTTTTAGATTGATTGATAGATTGACTTTCTTTGCTGATTCTTTTTTATGAGGATTATCAGGGAGACTACACTAATGCCTGTCCCAAACTCTCTGTCGTCTTTTTATCCCATTATCTTCTGGGCACGGGCGGCTTTTCTACCCTCTTTTAAACAAACTCGACATTCCTCTGGGGGCTGCCAGTGACCTCTGGGGTGGATGGTGAAAGAAAGGATTTGCAAAATGGAGAAAGGCTTGCTTTGAACGCGCACATGAGATACAGAAATCCTCTGGGTGCCTTCTTTCAGCTCATTTGTTCTTGCTCGCACACTATGAAAAGTTCACACCGCCCAGTGTGCAAATACACCTGAAGACACAGACCATAATAGCTGCCCTCCCTGCAGTGTGTGTTCAGTGGCGCAGGGGTCAGGTGACTCGTCATTTCCTGTGTTCTTTGTTGCTATAGCACCAATGTGCGAGGTTAAGCACACTTCTCTGTAAACACACATGCTGCGTCCCAATTCACATACTATCCATTCTAAAAAGTATTTGAAAATAGAATTAGTACATCCCAAACCATAGTATGTTAAATAGAGTATGCCAAAGGTTCCTGGATGGTCTACTATTTCCGGTAACAATTCAAAGTGTAGAAGCGTCCATCCAACTGCTAATATTGCCCACAGTACATTGCGTGTTGGGCGTGAATTCAATTAGAACTACAAAATCGGGTAAAAGTGTAAACAAACTGCAAACATGGCGGACGTGCAAGACCAACCGTCAAGTAAAGAGGCTTTTTAAAGTTATTTGTATGAATATTAATTAACATCTAGCCAACTGGAAAATATTTATGGGGGAAGTAGTATGTGCCAAAGCTTGCACACTCTTCTATTACACACTCAAACGTATGTAATTTTCCTTTACACAAAAAAGTACATACTTTTAGGACGTAGTAGAAGTATGCTAATTGGGACGCAGCGAGACTCTCTGTATGTAAAAAAGCTTAAAACTGTTAGAAATAGAACTTTATTCTCACTTTGTCAAAGAAATATTGGGCTTTAGCAGCCGTCTTTTAAAGGCTGATTTATACTTTCGCCTGGTGTGTGTGTCACAGACCTCCGCTGACTGCGCGCGCACCTCACGAAACGGACAAGGCTTTCATACTTGACGTTGAGATATTCTTTTAAATCACAGGGGGCGGTCAAAAGAAACTGACTGTTAAATCATATTATTAATTATATTTAAAGAATATTTTTAAACTAATTATTTTTATTAGTTTTTCTGAATTATTTTAATGATTATAAGGATTTTATTTAGTTTTTTTTAGTTATTTCGTTTATTAAAATATTAATGACAGGAGAACATGGGTTGGTCTACAAATTTATATTTTTATTATGGCAAGAGTATATATATCTATATCTATATATATATATATATATATATATATATATATATATATATATATATAGTAGAAGTAAGGCAATAATCGTCAAACATTCCTGACCATTATCACCAATAAAGCCTAGAAAAACAGGGCATCAATATATTCGATAGGTTCAAATATTCCTTTCCGGTAACAAAGAAATAATTAGTTTCTTAATTATAGTTTTGTAACTATTAAATTGTTTTAAATTCAAAATTGTAATACATCAGTGTTAAACCTATAAATGGTGGAAAAACATATTTTGTAATTGTGTACCTGGGTCTCCACTTTTGCCATGGCCTTATTTGGTTTTAACAAAATTATCCCTCAGGTTTTTCCAAACTTTTTAACAAAAACTTTCCTCCTTTCCCACTGTTGCAATTTCTAGCCAATAATTATTGGCCATCCTGTTATCCCCGCATGGACTGATCATAAAGATGTCTGTACAGTCATACCCGTTTCAAACTAAATCTCTTCAAAGTGTTTCATATTCAACTCAAATCAAATGCGTCACAGCGTGAACTGTTCGCTCGATTCTCAAAAAATGTGCGCTCTGCCAGCCGAAATCATGTTGCACACCCAAAGCGAAGCTTCGCAAACACATCGATGACGTCACATTCCCCATGCGCACTCAATTGAACTAGCGAACGCGCCGAGTATAAACCAGGCTTAATGCTATTGGGCTATGGAGATCTGCATAATATGAGTGCCCCACGACATTACATTTAAAAGACAAACAAAAAAAGATACTTTTCATTTGCGTTTTATTACTGGTTGTAGACTATACACCGAAAGATTTTTTTAAGTCTTTTTGTAGTTTTACTCGATCTTACTTTTCTTTCAGCTTCTTTCATTTCAGAATTATGCTATATACTTTATTTAAATGATTTATTATAAGTTAAACTTCCTCGTGTTTGAACAGAAATGGTTAAAAAAAAGGGTTTTGGATACAATGCTGCATTGAATAATTTACAAACATCTTAAAGCTGACACCTCTTTAAGATGTTAGTAAATTGATTTTGGTTTCATTTTGATGTAAACTAGTATATTTTCCTTATTTGTTGCTGCCCTCTTGACTAGGTCACAGTTATAAAAAGATTTTAATCTCTGTGTTTTTAACTGGATAAAGAAATAAAAATGTAATTTCTCTATCACATGATGCACCTCTAGATATTTACTTAAAGGGAAAACGCAGTCCACAGTGAGCGGTTTTGCATCATATCTCTTTAAATGCTAATGAGCTGCTGCTCTTCCACCCTGTCTCTATGACTGACATGGAATATTTGAAGACGTTTCCACATTATGATGACCAAAATGTGAAATTCACCTAGATGTCTCTCACGTGCATAATCGTTGCTTATAATTGATCATTACTTGACATTGCAGCCTGCCATTATCAATGAAAAATGTATTCAAACAAACATCTATACATATGAAAAGTGACACGGCTTGGAGGCAGGCACATCTGAAGAAGTAGCTGGTTACGTATAAACTGGCACAAAGTTCAATCACGTCAATTGTGGCACATAAATACACTCAGTTTATGAGAAAACAAGCGCCAGGTTTTCTTTTCAACTTGCCTGAACTAGCAGACACAACAAAAACCTAACTAAAGACACAAAAATCTACAAAATTAAAGATTTTATGTAATGTCGCCTTTAACATCTTGAATGATGCATCTTGGCAGAATATGGGAAATCAGCACCAGGTAGTGCTTGTTTTATATATCAGGAAAGCTATTTTCTAAATGGCTCAACTGAAATGTTGCACAAACTCCATGTAATCTAAAAACATTTGTGGTTTAATACGATTGCAGTCAAATTAAAAGTGTGTTTCATGTGTTTGCATGTATATGAGGGAGAGATTGATGGAGTGTAAGTTAATGCTTCCCTGCTGTTAAAGATTGATGTGAACAAGGAATCAGTTTCCGTCTATGTGCAGAAATCCTACACCATCAATGGCAGTCTAATGTCGCTGTCATGGATCAAACACGCACATGGTCGGTCAGGTTTAAGTAATTAATTGGCTACTCGACTAAATATTTACTCTGTTTCTCTTCTAGAAGTAACCATACGCGGTGAATCTGTTGTCTGGGCAAAAGCTGCTGCTGCTCAACGTTCGGTAAAAACTTATTATCATGTTGCATGCAGAAATAATTTGTATATGATGGTAGTGTTAAAAGTTGTGAAACTGCAAATGACCTGTCAAAATTTGTACGTTACATTGCATATTCATCTGGTATTTCATGCATGCAGAAAATCTACATACTACAGATATAAATGCATGTCAAGTTAGTTGCAGTGTTCTTGAAACTCTAGTGAAATCTAAAATGCTGCTGGAATGTACTGTAGGTTCATGAACAAAGACTGTGTGTGATTTGTGTGTGTATTTTTTGCAGGTTAAAGAAGATCGCTTCTCTGATGAGAATCGGGATAAAGACAAATGGATACCAAAAAACACTCAACAGACATGGAGGAAAGAGGTAATGATGTGGTCACAATTGCATCCACATATTTGGGATGTAAAATTCTGGATGGAGATGGCAAGATGGAAATAGAATCTTAAAAGGATAGTTCACCCAAAAATGAAAATTAGTTTTTTTTCTTCAGTATAACATTAAAGATGAATTTAGGAGGCATGGTCTTGGGGATTCATCAATGTCACTTTGAAAGTTCAGAAACTGACTGAAACTAGCTTGGCAGTAAACCAAAGTCCCTTTTAAAGCAAGTGATTTCACTCGACGGACATATTTGAAACGCCTCTCTCTGGCGGTATGCTGAAGAATTCTGTTTGAATGGGGAAACATCAAATTCTCCGAAACTGTTTGCCAAGCATACAATTAAATTTCATATTTGGAATCGCCAATAAAATGAAGCCACTGTCTCTTAAGTTTCATTTCTAAACATTTGAACACAAAATCTGAATTTTTCATGTTGCCCAATCTAATGTGCATGCGCACTCGAACTACTAGTCCTGTCGCAATAATCAATATATCGACTTATTGTGCAATGCTTGCAGATGACCTCAATAATTTTTGCCATTGCAATATTCATTCATTCATTCATTTTCTTTTTGGCTTAGTCCCTTTATTAATCAGGGGTCGCCACAGCAGAATGAACTGCCAACTTATTCAGCATATGTTGTACACAGCGGATGCCCTTCCATTCCAACCCATCACTGGGTAACACCCATACACTCTCATTCACACACATACACTACGGACAATTTAACTTACCCAATTCACCTATAGTGCATGTCTTTTGACTTGTGGGGGAAACCGGAGCACCCGGAGGAAACCCACGCCAACACGGGGAGAACATGCAAACTCTACACAGAAGTGCCAACTGACCCAGCCGAGGCTCGAATCAGCGACCTTCTTGCTGTGAGGCGACAACGCTACCCACTGCACCACCACGCCACCCGCCATTGCAACATATATTTACAAATTCACAAATAACGTTAAAGCCATTTTACAATGACATTTACGTTCTACCTCAACGGTGTCAAAGTATATAATTCAACATTAACCTAAAAGGACATTTAATAGTGAATATAATAGGACATTTACCTTTTTAACATCAAATTATAGAATCCTCATAACCTTAAGATACATATTTTAAAGTGTTTATAGACATTTGCATTATTATGCTATTATATAATCATGATATAATCAATGGCTTAAAATGACAATAATATCGCTTATCGCAACATTTTTCTTTGACAATATATTGCACAACAAAAATTCCTTATCATGACAGGCCTAACCACAACACCAACCTTCTTTTTCGCTGTTTATGTTTACGTGTTGCACAATTCCCCACATGGGTCTTGATAGCAAATCCCCTCCCAACATGACAGCGACCTCTTTGTTTTGTGGGTGTTCATATAGTTGCTGTCATGTGTTGTGCGTTTGACGGAATGAACTGTACCTCAAATTCGTTTCATACAAATTACAAAACCAGCGAACATTTGTTTTCAAGTGTAGTTGGTTCATTTAAAAGAAAAGATTTTGTTTATATGTTTCTCATGTCTGTGAAGCAAGTATTTGCTGAGATTCCAGTGCATTTGCTGACCCTAGAGGGTTCATAACAACTGCAGAAACTGTCGTAAAAACGCATTTCGGTTCTCCCTTGGAGAATCGTCAATCTGTTAGCGATCAATGATTGGCTCCTGGCTCCTAGAAGGCGGGGCTTCATTCACTATATTGACCTTTACTTTTTTTCTCATTCAAAACTATACGGGTGAGATGTCTTATGTATTCTATAGTCTTTGATTAAACGAGCCAGATGAACAGATTTGTTTGATATTGAGTCCTGTCTGTGACACACAGCTTGTTGCTTACTGACCCGCGCATGCGTGCAGGATAAAATCCTGACGGAGAACGTTTGAGCTACTGGTGCTCTTCACCTGAACAGCGGTCTCTCCTCTCACAGCAACAGAAGTGAAGAAGCGCACTGATCTACAAAGATCGTTTCCCTGCGCTCGAGACCACATCTCTGCTTAATAATAATGAACTGATTGATGCGATCAGTTAAACGACTTAAAATGTTATTTAAGTCACATTAAACTTTTTTTTTTCTGTCAAGCTATTCATGTTTGCTACATGAGGGGGGAAAAAATCTGCTAGACATATCAATCATAATTGTGTTTAGGCAGAGAAAACATCATGTTTTAGCAAATGCTTTACCAGAACAAGACAAAAATCTGAAAATAAGTATATATAAAATAATAATACAAAGCTATACATTTAAAATATTGTTATATATTATTTAATAATTGCAAGTATATGAAAATAAGTTTACATTAATGCAAATATTTCATTTTGTAAAAAAGTTTTATTTTAAAAACATTTCTAGTTTTACGAATACACATTTCAGCATTATTACTAATCTGTTTTTGCATTTTCCTTAAAAACCCCTTGAGTTGACTCACGATACCATTCATAATCGCATATCGCAATATTGACCTCAATCGCAATATGAGAAATTTCCCAAATCGTGCCTCCCTATATCCCTGTAAATATCATTAGTGTGAATAGGAACAAAAGTTGTTGGTGTCATCCTGCACCGTAGCATTCATTTTACCTAGAAACTGCAGTCAAACACAAAGTACTTTTTTGCTGTTTTGCTATAATGTGGGCCGAAGCACGTATTTCCAATGAGCCTGTGCTGCGTCATACAGTAAACTTAAAACCAACAGGAAGTGAAGAAGCTGCTGCAGCAAGTATGTGGAAATACTGAGGTTTGCTTGAATCTGGTTTACAGCACTGAGAACAGGCTGTCATTGTGGACCAATAAATTATTTATGGTTGTGTAGATATTGTCATACTAACAGATTATACTAATTAATCTGTTAATTCTTTTTGGATGATTGTAATTCATTACATACTTAACCTTTCTATCAAAGATTTCTGACATTTCTGAAGATGAAGTTGTTCTGACACAGTTTAACTCTAAGTTCTTGTCAAATTTTATTACCATTTATTGCTAAATGATAGTGAATAAGCTGATATATAGCGGTAATATACAGTTAAAGTCCCCCTGTACAGTATTAGCCCCCTGCATATTTTTTTAAATAACTGATATTTTATCTTACTGATATCTGTATAGTCTAATAACTGATTTCTTTTATCTTTGCCATGATGACAGTACATGGCTTAAAATAGTTTTTAAACAATTAATAACTGCTTTTATTGTAGCTGAAGTAAAACATCAGACTTTCTCCAGAAGAAAATATATGAAATACTGTGAAAATTGAGGGCTAATAATTGTGGCTTCGTCTGTAGATAAAATAAATGTCTGAATAATAATTTTTAGCTTCACTGTACATCTCGGATGGCCTGAGGGTTAGTAAATTGACCATAAGTTTTCATTTTTAGGTGCACTATCCCTTTTAAAAATGTATATGTTAAATTTATACAGCTATATTTAAAAATTTGATTAGAAGAAACAATGGGAGCACATCTTAAAAGGCCACTCATGTGACTTTACCTCAACAAATCATGTGATTACCTGAACTAACCACAAATTTCAATACACACCGTCATCCTTAATAACAGCATATGTGTCATAAAAGGTATTTGGTTATATTACCACCCACAGCTGCCATTCCCAAACATCCATCTGCCATTAAACACAAGATGACATGACAGCGATTATTATTGCATATGATGACATTTAAAAAAAATAAATTAGCTTTTGACAGTAATACACTTGGAATGTACTATCATGGTGTCCAATAACATTGCTTTATTATGATGCATATCCGCAAATATGCTATTACAGCTTCAAAAAATTAAGTTATCCTGGTTTGTGCCTCTGAAAACCCTCTAATACTATGGTTTGCAATTTTTCTGTCACTCAGATCTGTGCATGATCTGTTGATGTGTATGTAATGTAATGTCGATGGTTTCTCATGTCGCCCTTTCTGTGGGTCTTTGGCAACACTTTTGATGTCTTGTTAAATTTAGCATGACTCCGTGTATCTCTGGTGTCGCTGTACTATTTTAAACATGACGCATAAGGCTATACATTTTTTATCATTCTGTATGTACAGTCGAAGTCCAAATGAGCCCCAATGTGAAACTTTAATTCTTTTACAAATATTTCCCAAGTGCTGTTTAACATTTTTAAACATAATTATTTTAATAACTCTTTGATTTTGTTTTTGCCATGATGACAGTGCATAATAATATATTTCTAGATATTTTTCAAGATACTAGTATTCAGCTTAAAGTGACATTTAAAGGCTTAACCAGGTTAATTAGGCTAAGTAGACAAGTTAGATTAATTAAGCAAGTCATTGGACAACAGTGGTTTGTTGTGTATACAATTATGAAAAAAGGGAGCTAATATTGACCTTTAAAAAATAATAACAAAATAACAAAAAGATTTTCTTTATTTTTATTTTTATTAAATAATTTTTTTGTTTGTTTGTTTTTGTTGTTGTTGTTGTTGTATTCACTAATGGAAATCTGTTTATTTCTGTTGTGTTTGCTGCAGTATAAAGGACAAGCTAATCTTCACGTTTTCGACGACTGGTGTGGCTCGTCTATAGCTCAACTACGGAAGAATCTACATTATCCACTATATCCTCACGTACGTGACACTTTAGTTTTCTGTATTGGTTATCTAGGTTGGTAAGATATTCACGGCCTTTCAAACATTATTTTGATCTAGCTTTTACTTTCTATTTTCAGTTTTCACTTGGTTTAGTGCAGGGATGTCAAACTCAGTTCCTGGAGGGCCGCAACCCTGAGCACTTTAGTTCCAACCCTGCTCCAACACACTTACCTGTAGGTCTCAAACAAACCTAAAGGACTCAATTAGTTGGATCAGGTGTGTTTAATTAGGGTTGGAACTAAACTGTGCAGAGCTGCGGCCCTTCAGGAACTGTGTTTGACACATGTGGTTTAGTATATTTGGGTTAATCCGTTTGTCTGTTTTATTTAGCTTTAATTTATTTTTCATTTGAAGTCTTCGTTTTAAGTATTTAGTGTTTTTGTTTCAGTTGCTTGCCAGAAGAACATTTTTATCCACTTTCACTTTCATCTAAAAGTTGAAATTGCAATTAAATAGCATCACCTTGTTTTTGCAATGGTACATTTTATGCCTAAGTTAAAGTTAAAGTGTTTCATTCTTATTTTTTTTTACACAGTTTTTTGTTAACAAAATATTTTTAGGCTTCTGTGCCGGTTTTTTTCTTCTTATATTTGCGATTATTTTAAACATTTTATAACCCACATAAGTTTATTATTAATTCAGGAAAAAGAAAGCATCACTACAACAAACAGCCATGTTCTTATTCAACATTTTAACAATGTAACTGAATAAAATAAATATGACCACCACTTTGCTCCACTGAGCCTGAAAGCATCAAGAACCATCAGGGAAACATTTCCTTCAGCTTAGTCTCTTTATTCATCATGGGTCGCCACAGCGGAATGAACCGCCAATTTATCCAGCATATGTTTTACACAGCGGATGCCCTTCCAGCTGCAACCCAGTACTGGGAAACACCCATACACTTTTACATTCACACACACTTATACACTACGGCCAATTTAGGTTATTCAATTCACCTATCGCGCATGTCTTTGGACTGTGTGGAGAACATGCAAACTCCACAGCCGGGACTCGAACCAGCGACCTGTGAGGTTGTGAGGCAATGGTGCTAACCACTGTGCCACCGTGCTGCTCAACAATCAGGGAAACAAAAACACGTAAAACAGAGTTGAGTTGCTGCTTTGCGGTGTTTTTTTTTTTCTGAACATGACTTGATTGCTTGCTCATAGTTTTGGACTAGAAACCAGCATGTTCAACCTCTTTAGTTTCTCTCAGAGATGTTTGTTGACATGTACATTGCCTGATGTACAGTTTTTCAAAAGATGTGCTAATTACAGGCACACAAAGATCATTTTGCATTAAATTGCATATTTATTGTGTATTTATTGCATATATATATTATATATTGGTGCATTTGAACAAAATAGATTTATTAAACAGATATATTTATTAAAATAATATTTTAGTCACAGAACATCTTTAGAAATGGAAAGATAATACATTTAAATTCATGCAAAATATTGCAAAAATAAATTACAAACTACAAAATTGTCTTTATTTTTTGTTTCTCTTGATTTTTGCTATTTTTTTAAATTTGATTTAATATTTTTCCCTAACATATAAATTTGGGCTACTAATTTTTGAATCATTATTGTAAGTTATTTTGTTATATTAGCTCCAGATTTGGCTTCAGTACTGACTAAACTAATGTATATGCACAAATATAATATTGTGTAAAGCATCATATAGAAAATATAAATTTAAATGAGAGATTTGTGGGGGGTGTACTCGTATATGCTGAGCACTGTATGTATATGTGCATGTATGTGTGCATGAATGTATGTGTATACAGTTGCAGTTACAGTATGTGTATTTCTGTGTGGAGTTTGCATGTTCTCCCCGTGTTGGCATGGGTTTCCTCCGGGTGCTCTGGTTTCCCCCACAGTCCAAACGCATGCGCTATGTGAATTGTATAAACTAAATTGGCCATACTGTATGAGTGTGTATGGCTGTTTCCCAGTACTGAGATGCAGCTGGAAGGGCATTTGCTGTGTAAAACATGCTGGATAAGTTGGCAGTTCATTCCGCTGTAGCGACCCCTGATAAATAAAGGGACTAAGCTGAAGGAAAATGAATGAATGAATGAATGAATGAATAAAAATATATGTTTTTTTTATCTTTGTAGAGTCGTACAACTGTGAAGAAGCTAGCTGTGTCTCCCAGCTGGACCAATTATGGGCTAAGGATATTTGGCTACATACATCCTTATACTGATGGTCTGTTTAACTCAAGCACACACACACACACACACACACACACACACATACCGTGAGATTGTGTTTAGTTGGTAATCGCTCCGTTTGCTCGACAGGTGACTTCCTATTTGCATTGGCATCTGATGACAATAGTGAGTTCTGGCTCAGTGATAATGACAATCCTGGTAATCTGAAGCTCATTGCATACGTTGGGAAGGTTTGTAAGACCATTGTTGACTTCACAATTACTTTATCGCAGGTGCGTAATATGCACGCACTTAATTTTATATGGTTCCTCCATTTTATTTAGACGGGTAGAGAATGGACCGCCCCAGGGGAGTATGGGAAATACGCCAGTCAGATATCAGATCTCGTTCCGTAAGTAAATGCTGCATTTGTGCTTAATAATGCTTTCAGAAAAACACTCACACTGTTATAACCACATACCTTAATGATGAGGAACTATAGTTAGATTCAGAGTGTCGTGGCCAAAAGTTTTGAGAATGACACAAATATTAGATTTCACATAGTTTGCTGCTAAACTGCTTTTAGATCTTTGTTTCAGTTGTTTCTGTGATGTACTGAAATATAATTAAACGCACTTCATACGTTTCAAAGGCAAATTACATGACATTTATGCAGAAAGTCAGTATTTGCTGTGTTGGCCCTTCTTTTTCAGGACCTCTGCAGTTCGACTGGACATGCTCTCAGTCTTGCCAACTTCTGGGCCAAATCCTGACTGATAGCAACCCATTCTTTCATAATCACTTCTTGGAGTTTGTCAGAATTAGTGGGGTTTTGTTGGTCCACCCGCTTCTTGAGGATTGACCATAAGTTGCCAAGAAGCAACCCCACACATGAATGGTCTCAGGATGCTTTACTGTTGGCATGACACAGGACTGATGGTAGCGCTCACCTTTTCTTCTCTGGACATTTTTCCAGATGCCCCAAACAATTGGAAAGGGGCTTCATCAGAGAATATGACTTTGCCCCAGTCCTCAGCAGTTCATTCGCCATACTTTTTGCAGAAGATTAATCTGTCCCTGATGCTTTTTTTGGAGAGAAGTGGCTTCTTTGCTGCCCTTCTTGACACCAGGCCATCTTCCAAAAGTCTCACTGTGCTTGCAGATGCGCTCACACCTGCCTGCTGCCATTCCTGAGCAAGCTCTGTACTGGTGGCACTCCGATCCCACATCTGAATCCTCTTTAGGAGACGATCCTGGCGCTTGCTGGACTTTCTTGGACGCCCTGAAGCCTTCTTAACAAGAATTGAACCTCTTTCCTTGAAGTTCTTGATGATCCTATAAATTGTTGATTTAGGTGCAATCTTAGTAGCCACAATATCCTTGCTTGTGAAGCCATTTTTATGCAACGCAATGATGGCTGCACGCGTTTCTTTACAGGTCACCATGGTTAACAATGGAAGAACAATGATTTCAAGCATCACCCTCCTTTTAACATGTCAAGTCTGCCATTCTAACCCAATCAGCCTGACATAATGATCTCCAGCCTTGTGCTGGTCAACATTCTCACCTGAGTTAACAAGAGGATTACTGAAATGATCTCAGCAGCTCCTTTAATGACAGCAATGAAATGCAGCGGAAAGTTTTTTTCACTCTTCAGGACATTCTGGAGTATATGCAAATTGCTATTATAAAAACTTAATCTATAACTGTAGATTTACATGTCACTGCTTGATTCTGGTCACTGTGTAGTGATTTGTTGGTTGATTTATGATCTGTAATATTGTGTGTTGACATTAGATTTCACTAATTTCAAATCAAACAACCACAGAAAATTCCGATATGTTTTTTTCAGATCAAATCACACAAAGCAAAGCTGATTCAGCTAATGCCTGTGGATATTAAACAAATACCTCAGTATATCAAATAGTAGCTTCAGAATCAGAAATTCTGATCTGGACAGTATGGATAAAATTTCTTAATTATTTGATTGGCTAGCATTGTTTGGC
>CAIGQW010053418.1:54783-67759 GCA_903798125.1 Danio choprae
TGACAGTAGGTCAATATAAAATATTTCATGCTTTCAGACATTAAATATTAAAATAAAATGTCTATATACACAAATGTTACATAGTTTAAATCTTTAAACATGTATTTAAGATCTGAAGATATTGTGCTATTGTCATTCTTTGCAAATTAAGTGCTTTACTTTTTTTGAAGGCATTTTAGTAGTTTAGAGAATAGATTTAAAACATAAATGAATGTTTTACTCAATAAGTGCGCCTATTAATGGCCAACACTAAATCTAAATACGACGTTCAGAGGAATATGAGCATTACAGTTGAACTAAAACTAAAATTTAAATGAAACCCAAAAACATAAAAGGTTATCAATATGTTACCTCTATGATAATATGAATACTTCCTTATTCCCAGGGCCATTTATATCGAAGTTGATATTTAGTCACACCATATTGGGGTTTCGTAACATCTAGTTTTTATGAGGTGAGTTGTTAGCCCAGCTCTCAACCCTCACATCTGGAGGACCAGGACATACACACACACACACACACACACACACACACACACACACACACACACTACAGACAATTTAGCTTACCCAATTCACCTACAGCACATGTCTTTGGACTGTGGGGGAAACCGGAGCACCCGGAGGAAACCCACACCAACACGGGGAGAACATGCAAACTCTACACACAAATTGCCAACTGACCCAGCCGGGACTCGAACCAGCGACCTTCTTGCTGTGAGGCGACAGTGCTAGCCACTGCGCCACCGTGTCGCCCTAATATAAATACTAATGATGGTTAAATTAATAATACTCAAACGAGGGGTTCGTTCTGCAATCCAGGAGATAATAGGAAAGCGTTTTATTTTCTCTCCCTCACTTTTTTTTTATTGACATTCCTGAAGACCCTTTTGACTCGGACCTCAAACCTCTGTTTACAACTTGTACATTTCTAGCTAAGAAATGTATATTACTAAAATGGTAATAGACTTTTCAAATGGCACTTATTTCCATGTGGATTTCTCAGTTGTCAGTCTTTTTTCCTTATGACCTTTACCACAAACAGGACAAATTCAGGAGACTTCGGGAACCTCTCCAATCCTTTCTACACAAACTCTGAGATTTTTATTTTAAGACAGTTCTGGCTTCTTTTCATTTGTTTTTGTTTTTTTTGTTAAAAGGATACATTGTACATTCATGTCAATTTTATTTAATTGTCAGCGCTTGGGGTTTGCTTGTTTGTCTGTTTGTCTTTGTTGTTTGTACTATATGAAAATCCTTAATAATAAAAATAAATAATACTCAAACTAAACCATGATAGAATGTGCTTACACTGTAAACCAGGGGTGACCAACCCTGCTCCTGGAGACCTTCCTGCAGATTTCAGTTGCAACCCGTATCAAACACACATGCCTATAATTATCAAGTTCTGCTACAGGTCCTAATGAATTGGTTTTGGTGTGTTTGATCAGGGTTGGAGCTGAACTCTGCTGGAAGGTAGATCTCCAGGAACAGGGTTAAGCACCCCTGCTGTACACTGTTATATTGTTTTAAAAATAGTTTAATATAAAGTGCTAAACATAAATGAGTACACCCCATTTTGAAAAATGAATATTTTTGTCAATTTCTCAGTGAATGTAGGTCATATATGTTTGTGCATTTGATCAAACAGATTTAATAAACAGATATATTTATAAAAATAGTATTTTAGTCGCCAAACATCTTTAGAAATAGGAAGATAATACATTTCAAATATTGCAAACAAATTACGAACTAAAGAAATTTCAGGAAAGTTTTATACATTTTTTGCTCTTTTTAAAATGTTTATTATTAGTTATTGTAAGTTATTTTGTTAGATTAGCTCCAGATTTTGCTTCAGTACTGACTAATTAGAATATTATATTTGTCCATATACGTTAAAGCATCCTATAGAAAATATTAATTTAAATGAGAGATTTGTGAGGGGTGTACTCATATATGTTGAGCACTGTATATGCAATATTATGGCATGATTATGCAATTATAATAGTGTGTGTGTGTGTGTGTGTGTGTGTGTGTGTGTGTGTGTGTAGACGAGTCTTCTCTGAAGACTGGAGATGTCACTCACATTCCTCAGACAGCTGCCAGTCATATGACTCCGCCCCCGAAACAGTCTCAGACTCCACCCCCTGAAGTCGACATGCTGAGAGCAGATCCACGAGACTCCATTCATCAGGGTGAGAATTTCAGACTCGAAGTCTAAACAAAAATAATACAATAATAACACAAACCGAAAATGTATATTGTGTCATCTTCTCACCCTCAGATCATTGCAAACTGATTAGATGTAGAAATATAAATTGAATGTAGAAATGTAATACATACTTAGAAATTATAATAAATAAAACTGAATAGTATTCACTCGAAAAACCTTCATTTAATCAATGGATGGTTCATGATGAACATGCCCCATAATCTCCAAAAAGGAGTGTAAATATAATATAGTTAATATATTAATAGTTAGTGCAGTTCTGTTGAATTATAATCATTGTCATCTGCAATTTCTGATTTCTCTTACTTTAGATAATTCGCTTTACATATGCGTTAGAAATATGGTATATTTATTTGTTGATTGTTGCTGCAACTGATCTTAAAGGGTCAGTTCACCCAAAAATGAAAAAAAAAAAAGTTCCTATGGATGAGAATGGCTGCTGTACTGTCATAAATGCTGCGTTGTTTTAACCCAGAGTTTGGTCAGATATGGTGAACCCAGCTGTTTTTAAACAACTGTTGGGTTTGTCAATATTTGACTTAACATTAGGTTAAAACAACCCAGCATTGTTTGAAGTGTAGTTTTTAACATTCTTCAAAATATCTTTTTTTGTGTACATTAAAGTTTACGCAAAGGTTTGTATGAATAAGAATATGATTTTGGGGCCACCTTGTGGAAAAGAGATATTAGTGCAATTTTTCCTCAACCTTTATGAACTTGAGAACTCTTTTGTCCAGCTCGTCTGATAATCTGTGTTAAATTAAATAATCATATTCAGTGTTTTAATGTAGTTTGTCTGGCAGAATTGTAATTAATTAATTTATTTGTGTTATGTTATGATATGTATGACTCCAGACTATGTAATTAACATATTTGGCCTTATGTATTTTGTTAAGCTGCCTTGGGATGTTCAGGTCTTGGGTAAAGGGGTTGGGTTATTATAACAAAATAGAAATAAGAAAACTGGATTGTCTATTGTTTTATTGTATGTAGATTTTCTTTTCCTTCAAAAAAAAAAAATAATTATACATTTTTATCATGTAGTGACTATTTTCTTTAAAGAGGCTCTCTCAATGGTAAAGAAGTCTTACCCAGGATGTCTTTTAAAGTTTTATTCTTTACGAAGTAGGTCAGACAGTCATACAGTAACACAGGTTCCTGCAGAGTGCGGCACTCAAAGAAGAGTGTGTTCCCTTTTATCTAGTTTCTTCCCTCTAAAGCCCACAAGGCCATCAGTGACATAGCGAATGAACCACATCACAGTTATCTTAACACTCATAACTTTTAGTCGTTTATATTTCAATCTCATCTCCCACCCGGCTGTACAGGTCATAGGTCACCATACCTGGAGTACAATCTTGTCCGATGATAAACAGGCACCAAAGTGGTCACGTATAGCCTAACTGTGTAATGTATACATAGAAAAAGAAAAGAAGAACAGACTTTATAATGCATATAAAGGTATATAAATGAATTTCCATAACAATCATTAATTATTTTTTGATTCCAGTCGTTTTAGAGTATTTTAATCTCTGAAATGCAAATCTATTCGTTTAAACAGTAATACTAATAATTACAACAGGTTATTCATGTGTTTAATTGTGTATGTGTATTACTGATAATAATACTGTTGTATCTGTATGTGTAGTTCCGTTACTGGACCAGGTGCGTTTGCGTGGAGTTTTACCTGACTGTATCTATAACCCCAGCTACATCATAAAGGGTTATCCTCTGTTGCGCTACCAGGGCCTGCAGTTTGTAAGTGCTTACCCACGCATACTTAGACATTTTATATTGCATTCCTTTGAAAAGCTATGAATGTCATTAAGCTTGTGTCTGCATGATTTTGATCGATCTAATCTGATACAGGTCTACCTGACGTATGTGTATCCTAACGACTACACGCGGCTCACACACATGGAGAGCGAAAACAAATGTTTCTACCGTGCAAATCCATATTACCTGGACAGGTAGACACACACAGATACACTACAGTTCATAGTAATCTCGTATGTTCACTGTGGTTGTTAAAACAGTAATATTTAGAAATTTAGTTAGAATTTAAAATAGTTTTTTTGTATTTAACTGAAATGTATATAATAGCATATATAATATTCTGATATACAGTATTTGGTCACATTTTATCTTATGGTACATTTTCTGCTATTAATAAAGTATTACCTATGATTTTTTTGCCTCAATAAAAATAGTTACTAAGGTTGCAGGTAGGTTTGGGTATTGGGTAGGATTAGAGATGTGGAATATGATTATATCTACTTGCTAAATACTAAACAGCCAATGTTTTAATAATGGGCAGGTAATGCACCACTAGTTAATAGTGAGAATTGGTACTTAGTGTTACCCAGTTTTTTAACAGCATTTATTTGAGCATAGAAATAGACAAAAAAGAAAAGAAAGAAATAAAGTTGTACTGTTCTCTTTGATTTACCCTATGTGTTATGATTTCAAATAATTGTGTTTATTTTCAGATATGGCTTCTCAAACTACATTCAAATGGATCAGCCTGAAAAGGAGGAGCTTCCAATCAAAGTCAAAGGTACAGCAAGTTTCTTTAGTCTTTACATTTCATTATTAGTCTTTGCATTTGCAGTGCACTTAAGTAAACACTGATCGTAACACCCTCAAACACCACTGCTGTAGTTCTGAGGTTTCTTCACAGAATGTTCAGGTCACAATATCCTGAACTGAAGCAACAGGGCCTTTTTGAGTTTGAGTGTTTTCGTGTGCTGTTGACATAAGCGCATATGTTTTGACTGTCTTAATTTAATACACACCTTCTGTGCTTGCGTTTAATTTAATGCCTTATTTCCAGTGAGTGTTTAGGTACAATTTGGTATAGTACAGCATAATTCTGGACAAATCTTGCTTCTTTTTGGCATGTGGCAGTTTGTCACAAGGAGTCTCAAGTGAAGATTCTCTGTAAACCAATAGCATTCAGCAGAGAGCCTAACTCCACCTGTTTGGTATCGTACTTATGTGCTAGATACCTTATGAAAAGGTCTCAAAAAAAGAGGTATGGGTTGGTATCAATAGCCTAGTGGTTAAGTGAGTTGATCATGGCAACCCTAGATTGATTACCAGTCATTCGCCGATCCTTCCTCTCACTTTCCTGTCTGTAAACTTCACTATCCTAAGGTAAAAACTAAGGTGGAAAAAGAGGTATGTAACGGTTAGATATTTTGCTACTTTTGACAGTGGAAACAGAAATAAATGCTTACTGTACAGTACTTTACCGAACCATTCTGCTCAGTGGAAACCAGCCATTATATGTGGCAAGTCTTTAAGATACATACTGATGTTGTTGTTGTTTTTATTGAGATTAAAATCAATCAGCTTGATGGTTCTGAACTGTCAGAAATGTTCTTCATTCCCCATTTTTTAATGCATCTAATGTTTGTTTTCCTTAAGGAGACAGCATGCTCGGAAAAGCAGCACATTTCGGCAGAAATAAAGATAAAGACTTTCAGAAACCTAGAGAGTACGAGGAGAAGCAGCAAATTGAAGAAGCGGAGAAGAAGAAGGTTCTCCCAGATTATGGCGACGATTATGATGATTATTCAATGGAGAGACGCCGCAAACTCTTCTCTGTCCAAAAACATAGCGTGATTAGAAGAAAGAGAAACGGCGGAGAACTAAACATCAGAATTGAACAAGAGAACCAACCTAAAGAGATCCAAAAACTGCCTGAAGAACCACAAAATGAACCCCAACCGAAAAGGAAGAAGAAAAGGAGACTGCCTCAACAACAAAACCTGGAGGATCAACAACATCTCCAAAACGCACCTTCAGAGGTGAAGAACTACGACCAGGGAAGAAAACAAGCTTATGTTGTGGAAAAAATACCCGAGCAGCAGAATCCAGAACTGTTTCAGAAAAAAAAACACCGGAGGTTTGAGGAGAAACATCTACAAGATGATGGATCGATGGTTAAGAATGATCAAATTCACCGTCTTAAAGCCCAATACGCCAATAGTAGCCATGTAAATCCAAGCCCTGCTATAGTCAGAGATGTTCCCATTAAGAAAGTTCAAGAAGCTATCGATCTAAAGGAAAAATCCATAAAAAAACCTGCCATGTTTAATGAGTTCAAGAATGAACATCATAACGTTTCGTATCGAAGGGATAATCGGAAAGGCTTTCTTGGAGAACATGTGGACAAAGCACGCAAGAACTCATCAAATGTGGTGGAACAAAAAAAAACCAAGGTGAAGAATGCTACATATGAATATTTGGATGGAGATGAATTTAAATTAGATGCAATGAAGAAACCCAAATACCGTAAACAGAAAGTTGATATAATGGTTGTGGGTGACAACAGAATGGTCGAGCATAACAATATAGCTCATAATAATCTGGCAGATCTCCAAAAACCACATCAAAACATGCTGTATAACCAAACCAGTGAGCGCAAGGGTCAAGAATATGACAATCGCTGGGGTCTTGCCAATGAGGACAGGAATGGAATTGAAAAACAGATACAGGATAATGCCATGCCTGTAAAAGACACTAAAGATGATGAAGATGAAGAAGACGCTTGGGTAAATCAGGGTTTGTCAGAGGAAGAAGACTACGAGCTTGTTCACAGGCCTGTGTTTGACGTGGAAGTCAAGTGGAATCAGACGTTTCATGCTAAACCTCTGGATCTGCATTTAATGCGCTCTGATTGGATCGATCTGAAGTGTAACGTGTCTGGAAACCTGATGCTCGGCGAATCAGAAGCTTTGTCTGTTGTGGATGCTTTCATGAAGGAACTAAACAGGAAATATCCAAGGTAGGAAGAGTGTTTTCACTTCATAGAATCACATTTTAAGGACTTGTAATGTTTCAAGGTTTTGGTTTCTGTTGTTTTTTTGTTTTGTTTTATTCAGTAGCTTTTATTAAATAACTACATTTTTTTAATAGGTAGGCTAACTTTGGCATCAAGAATGTAGATTATTTATATAGCATTTCTTAGCAAAACTTAACATTTACTTTGGTTATTTTCTTATATAATTAAATTGTGATTTAATGGTTATTTAAAGGGCACCTATTTTACCCCTTTTACAAGATGGAAGATAAACCTTTGGTGTCTCCAAAATGTGTCTAAAGTTTCAGCTCACAATACCATCAGATAATTTATTATAGCCTCCAGAATCTGTCCATGTTGGTGTCTGAGTACAGTGTAGCTGTTTTTGTAGCCTTTAAATGTGCGTGTCTGCTTCTCCTGCGTTACATCAGATGAACAGCCGTCAGTGACAGAGACAGACACGGATGAAGCTGAAATAAGGTCATTAGTTAAAAATACCAAGTATGTTTATTTCATATATTTGTGGTGGAGTCTATTCAAGCCGTTCTGAAACTATGAGTCACACACAAATGCCGTTTGCACACACACACACACACACACACACACACACACACACACACACACATATATAAATATATATATATATCCTCAGAATAGAATAAGACGAGACAAGAGGAACTAGCCAGGAGAGATATGGGAGGGAGAGGAAAAGTGCGACGCCTTTGCCGAGAGATAAAGAAGAATGAAAAAAGAGACATGTTGTGTTTATATCACACCAATATGACAGTGGACACACTACATATACACAGTTACAACTTACAAAAGTTGATTTTCATCATAGGTGCCCTTTAAGGTTATCAAAATGAACGTACAATGTGCTTTCAGACATATAATCAGAGGCAAGTTTTACACAAAATGAGCAATGGATTATAGTCAAAATGTACTACAAAATCAAATCATAAACAATAGTAGCAAAAAGATTAACTAAATATTTACTAAATAAATAAATGCTATAATTTTTTTAAGGGCAAAATACTAATAACCAAAGTATTGTAA
Organism: Danio choprae; assembly: GCA_903798125.1. Lineage (NCBI taxonomy): Eukaryota > Metazoa > Chordata > Actinopteri > Cypriniformes > Danionidae > Danio > Danio choprae. Next base: position 62,876 of record CAIGQW010053418.1, read on the forward strand.
TCCTCAGAAATATGTAAATAAATCAATAGATAGATGGATGCAAGGAAAAAAAGAAGAAAAAAAATTGCTGTTGTTTTGAGGTTTTTTTTTATCAAGTATGCACTGAATTTATCTAGTGTCAGTGAATACTTTTTAAAATGTATTTGACACAGAAATTTTTTACATTATAATTTTATTATATTAGTCAGTCTTCACAAAATATTAGGCACCTTTTTACATTGATATAAATAACAGTAAGTCAGTTAACAGTAAATAGAAAGCATTCATTTTAAACAGTAATTACATTTAATAATTGACTATTTTAGAAACAAAAAAATTTTGTTTTAAAAACATTTGCAAATTTTATCGACTCAAACTTTTCTACTGTATTGTATAGTGTACACATAATTTTTATGAACAAATATAATTTTATTCTTTACTTAATATGGCTGTGCTATGATTTTGGGATTACATACAAGACATTAATCAGGAGTGAGTTACATTTTGGGGACAATGTTGTCTGTTTGCATTGTTTCATCTGAGAACATTTCTACAAATATTGCCGGAACAGAATTTTTGTACATCTTAGAGCAACATAGAGTTATCTTTTGAAGAAATATGCTTTTGAATAAACCGTTTGAGCAAATCATAACTTTTTTTGGTTCAATTAAACGCCTATAATAATATCCCATTCTGAACATTTGAATAAATCTCTAACATACTTTTTTGGCTCTGTGTATGTAGGCAATTCTCTCTAGATCATATTGTGAACGTTGAGAAGAAGCTTGATTATAACCGAGGCAGTAGATATCTCCTGGAGCTGGACCTGCTGGAGGCTTCAGGACGGCACCTGCGCCTGGGACAGTACGTCTTTGTGAAACGAACAGAAGATTGGGGTTCTCAAAGAAAACAAAAGCCTCAGGACACAAAAGTTAAACTCTGCAATCCATATACCTTTTACTGGAACCCGACTGCTACTGTCCACTTCATCGTTCCAGGTAAGAATAAATTTATTAATTTAGGGGGCATATTCATTTATAAATAAATAAATAGATTACTTATTTCTTCTAATTTTGCATCCTTGTCACATTTTAATGTATCAGATCATCAAACAAATTTTAATATTAGTCAAAGGTAACACCAGTAAACAAGTAAAGGTTTTAATTATTAAGGGAAAACAAAATACAATCTACATAGCCCTGTGTGAGAAGTGTTTGCTCACTAAACCTAATGACTGGTTGGTCCACCTTTAGCAGCAAAAACTGCAATTAAGTGTTTTTGATAACTTGAAATGAGTCTGTTACAGTGCTGTGGAGGAATTTTGGACCACTCATCTTTGTAAAAATGTTGTAATTTAGCCACATTGAAGGGTTTTCAAACATGAGCCCCCTTTTTAAGGTCATGCCACAGCATCTAGATTCAGGTCAGGACTTTGACTAGGCCACTCCAAAGTCTTCATCTTTTTTTTCTTCAGCCATTCAGAAGTGGACTTTTGTGAAAACACTTTCACACAGGGCTATGTAGTTTTGGATTTTGTTTTACCTTGATAATAAAAAAAACTTCATGATGTGTTATCTTTGACTAATATTTGAATTAATTTGATGATCTGAAACATTAAATTGTATTATTTACAGTTTATGATAGATAGATATAAAATCATCAGATGCCATTAATATGTTTATACCCCCTTAGATTAAAAAGGCTTAACGTACTATTAATTTATTGTTGCTCTGGTCTTTTAGTGGCACATTTTTATCCAAACTGAAACCAGGAATGTACTGTGCCCTCTGTGTTTAGTATATGTTTCTTTATAGGCTACATTAAATATCTTGTATTGAAACTGTCTGTGCCTGCAGTGAAAAACCAGGCCCGCTGGGTGAAGCAGTTTATTTCCGACATGGAGGAGATCTACCGCATCACTGGAGATCAGAACTTCAACATCATCATCACAGACTATGAAAGCACTGATATGAACATAGAACAAGAACTGCTAAACTCTTATATACCCAGGTACATTTACAGATTCACACTAGTTCTCTGAACCTCTGATTTCATCATCAACTCAAACAAAAGTGTATAAATTTGCTGTTTGGACATGTAAAACATCCTAAAATACCTCCATTACAGTCCTGAGTTATTCTCTCTGAATGTGCACATCAAAAGTTCCAGAATTTAAATAGGTTAAAATCATTCATTCATTTTCCTTCAGCTTAGTCCCTTTATTCACAGCGGAATGAACCGCCAACTTATCCAGCATATGTTTTACACAGCGGATGCCCTTCCAGCTGCAAACCAGTACTAGGAAACATCCATACGCACTCATTCACACACGTACACTATGGCCAATTTAGTTCATCCAATAGATAAACTAGCGGATGCCATTCCAGCTGCAGCCCAGTGCTGGGAAACATCCATACACTCTTGCATTCACACATACACTCATAAACTACGGTCAATTTAGTTTATTCAATTCACCTATAGCGCATGTCTTTTGGACTGCGGGGGAAACTTGAGAAAACACATGCAAACACGGGAAGAACATGCCAACACCACACAGAAATGTACTCGAACCAGCAACCTTCTTGCTGTGAGGCGACAGTGCTAACCACTGAGCCACTGTGCGTAAAAGCCTTCCTAAAGCCTTTCAAAATACATTTGATTTTATTTATTAATTATTTTATCTCATATGATGATTAAAGTGGTTTAATAAAGTAAATATTTAAGTTTAATATTTAGAGTTTACTGAATCAGCTGTGCACATTCTCTCTTCAAGTATGTTTTTTAAAAGACCACAACCTTTGTGTGGGAAGTGGTGTACACGTTTCCACCCTGGTTTTGTGCATACGCCATGTTTATAAATAAGACTCGCTGTTCTAATACTCCATGTGCTTGGAAAATGTAAATAAGAGCTCACTTTGACTTCCTTTCTATTGTGTGTCCTTTGAATTAGGTATCAGTACCTGAGTTTGAGCGGAAACTTTGAGAGATCGGCAGGACTGCAGGCAGGAATTGACCTCATTACCGTAAGTTTAAGATGCACAATCATGCACATACCAGACCAATGCTTGAACTTGTGCGCAATTTTCAGAAAAAAAATATATATATAAATCTACTGGATGTCACTTGGTTGCAGTGTTGATTCACGAAGGGCCTATAAATGTCTGTCTCTCTGTCAGGATGATAACAGCATTGTGTTTCTCTGTGATCTGCACATCCATTTTCCACCGGGCTTCATTGACACTGTGAGGAAACACTGTGTGGAGAGACGCATGGCCTTCGCTCCCATCGTCATGAGACTGAACTGTGGAGCTACGCCTCAGGAGCCTTATGGTATAGTCTTACAACCTAATAAAGAGGTCAATTCAAGTCAAGAAGATTTGTATAGCGCTGCTTTAATAGTGTCAAAAACATGTACATTGCTGTTCAAAAGTTTAAGGTCTTTCCTTTCTAAAAATAAAAACAGGTAGGTTTTTACATGTGGCTGCTGGTTTAAGCTGGTTTTTGCTGGTCATGAGCTAGTTTAAACTGGTTCTTGCTGGTCATGAGCTGATTTGAACTGGTTCCTGCTGGTTTAAGCTGGTTCTTACTGATCATGAGCTGGTTCTTGCTGGTTTAAACTGGTTCTTACTAGTCATGAGCTGGTTAAGGTGGTTCTTGCTAGTCATCAGCAGTGAGCTGGTTTAAGCTGGTTTATGCTGACCATGAGCTGGTTTAAACTGGTTCTTGCTGGTCATGAGTTGATTTAAGCAAGTTTGTGCTTGTCATGAGGTATTTTATGCTGGTTCTAGTTGGCCATGAGCTGGTTAAGGTGGTTCTTGCTGGTTTAAGCTGGTTTATGCTGACCATGAGCTGGTTTAAACTGGTTCTTGCTGGTCATGAGTTGATTTAAGCAAGTTCCTGCTTGTCATGAGGTAGTTTAAGCTGGTTCTAGTTGGTCATGAGCTGGTTAAGGTGGTTCTTGCTGGTCATGAGCTGATTTAAGCTGGTTCTTGCTGGTCATAAGATGGTTTAAGCTGGTTCTAGTTGGTCAGGAGCTGGTTAAGGTGGTTCTTCCTAGACATAAGCTGATTTAAGCTGGTTTTAACTTGTAATGAGTTAGTACAAGCTGGTTCTTGATGGCTTAAGCTGGTTTTTGCTGATTATTAACTCTTTATTAATATGATTAACTCTTTGATTTATGTAACTTCGTAACATGTAGCCTAGAAAATGCCAACAACATGATAAAACATGCCATGAAGGTCAATATACTATGAATGCTAACGCATGATCAAAATACGCTACTATTGTGATAAAATGTTAACATTTTAAAACATGTTAGTAATATGCTGGTTCATGCAAAATACTGTGCAATGTTAATTCATGCTAGCAATGTGTTAACCATGTTAGCAACTTGCTAATTCACATTAGCAAATTGCTAAAACATGCTAGGAATGTATTAGAAATGTTCTAATCTGTTACCTAAACCATGTTAGTTACATGATAATCATGTAGAATCATGCTAGCAAAGTGTTAATGTTAGAATGCAACTTTCTCAAGCCAAAATAACAGTTTGTCCCCTCATGTGTTTTTAATGTGCAGGTTACTGGGAGGTCAATGGATTCGGACTTCTGGGCATTTATAAGTCAGACCTGGACCGTATTGGAGGCATGAACACTAAAGAGTTTACTGACCGCTGGGGGGGAGAAGACTGGGAACTACTGGACAGGTCAGTCATGAAACGATACACTAATTTCACACTTACACTATTTTAACATGCCAATGGTCAATGTCCACCGCAGTTCACATCACAAGCACTCAGGGTTGTTTATGGTATGTATATATGTATATATATATATATGTATATATGTATATATGTATATATATATATGTATATATGTATATATATATATGTATATATGTATATAT
>CAIGQW010053418.1:97478-108504 GCA_903798125.1 Danio choprae
AGCTCACCCAATTCACCTATACCGCATGTCTTTGGACTGTGGGGGAAACCGGAGCACCCGGAGGAAACCCACGCCAACACGGGGAGAACATGCAAACTCCACACAGAAACGCCAACTGACCCAGCCGAGGCTCGAACCAGCGACCTTGCTGTGAGGCGAACGTGCTATCCACTGCACCACCGTGAGGCCCTATAAAAAAGATGTTTTATGTTATGTTAAATGTTTTATATTATATTAGAGATATTTCAGATGGTAGCGTCATCTAAAATCTTTGAAAGAGGCTGGGTAGAAACTGGAGCTGCTCTAATCTCTGGTTACCTCTGGACGAGGATTAAAGTCTTATTTGTTTTATTTATTTTTCCAACTGTTGTTATACAATGATTTTCTTAATTACCCTAACTTGCCTAGTTAACCTAATTAACCAAGATAATCCTTTAAATATCACTTTAAGCTGAATACTTGTGTCTTGAAAAATATCTAGTAAAATATTATGTGCCATTATCATGGCAAAGATAAAAGAAATCAGTTATTAGAATTGAGTTATTAAAACTATTATGTTTAGAAATGTGTTGAAAAAAATGTTTCCATTAAACAGAAATTGGGGAAAAAATATACAAAGGGGCTAATAATTCAGGAGGGCTAATAATTCTGACTTTAATTGTACATAAAAGCACTCATGAGGTTTCATTCTGCAGGTGAAGTTTGGAAACACGACATATAAAACAGATGTGTACCCCAAGTCTCTGAATCCTCAGTGGAATTCTGAGTGGTTCAAATTTGAGGTAAGAAATCTTCACCTTTGTCTTGGATGTTTTATTGAGTTTTTTTCTCTGTACTTACCTTTTCTTCGTCTTTTAGGTGGATGATGAGGATTTACAGGACGAGCCATTGCAGATCACCGTTCTTGACCATGACACATACAGCGCTAATGATGCCATAGGAAAGGTGTACATAGACATCGATCCATTACTCTGCAGTGAAGCTGCTACTGTCATCTCTGGCTGGCTCCCCATATATGACACTATTCATGGTGTGTATGGATTTAGTTTGCAATATTGAAGAGTTCTGAATTGTTTTCTAATCAGATGCTTGTGTTCAGGGATAAGAGGGGAAATCAATGTGCTAGTGAAGGTGGATCTCTTCAATGACCTGAACCGCTTCAGACAGTCGTCATGTGGAGTTAAATTCTTCTGTAGTAAGTTGATCAAATTCTTCTGTTTGGGGAATACAGTTTGGGATATGATAAATATCTCACATTTTTTTTAGAAAAAAGAAAAAATAAATTCACAGGATGGCTAATAATTTTGACTTCAACTGTATATATTGACCACATGGTAAGGACTATTATATTTTTTACATTAAAGCATATATTCAAAACATACTCATTCATAATATGATTATTTTTCTCGCTTTATTCAGACCTTCAGGGCAAATGATTAAGAATATAGAAGAAATATTAATGAAATATAAAACACTTTTCAAAAACTAATGATTGCAGACCTGACATAAGACATAATAGGATAAAATGCAAAATGTATTTGCATCTTTCACCATGCTTTAATTCACGTTTCTGCCTGCATCATTATAGTGGCGTGTATAGTTGAGGTTAACCAAATGATGAAAAAATATTGCTGTAAACATTATATTTTGCGACAATGTGAAATAAATGATAGAGCATATTATGAAATGTGCTTTTTATTTCCTCCATTTGACATGTTGTTTATTGTCATATTGCCTCACTTGTGATGTGTCCTGTTTGTGTTTATTTATTTTTAAAATTCTCTTTATAATACATGTCTTCCAATTTCTGCAATTCTTTGTCCTCCTTTTTTTGTCTTTTTCTGAGAAATTTTCACTCAAATATTTGCCTTGTTTTTTTTTTTTCTTAAGCAACCTCCATTCCCAGATGTTACCGGGCCATTATGGTTCATGGCTTTGTGGAAGAGCTTGTGGTAAATGAGGATCCAGAGTACCAGTGGATTGACCGTATCAGAACCCCTCGTGCATCCAACGAGGCTCGACAGAGGCTCATCTTTCTCATGTCAGGTACGAAAGCTCTAACAAGGTGCAAGAGAAACAGAGTGATCTATAGAAGAGGAATTTAATTATAGTGACATTAATAACTAATGATATACAGTCGTCAACATTTAAAGTGGATCAAAAATGTTTTTCGAAATTGTCCTAAAACAATACAGGGTGTTGTTTAGTAGCTTTAGGACAACTTTGATCTTTTGAACCACTTTAAATATTGACTAATGTATTAAGCATTTTAAGTATTTAAAAAAGAAGTTAAATATGAGGCATGCCATTTTATTTTCTAAATCAGTATAAAAATACATAAACATTTAATAATACATGTATTTTAATATACTTCTGTGAAAATGACACCTCCAAAAACTTTCAAATAATCTTTCATGATCATTTAGCATAACAGATAAATAAATATGTGTAAAAACCAAACGCCATTTATATCTGTGTCTACATGTGTGTAATGTGTGTTTTTCTTCATGCATTTATTGTCTTTCACATATTTATTGTCTTTTTACGTATTTATTGTCAACATTGTTAATAGTATATTGTTTTGTTTTGGAGTATGTCGTTGTATTTTACATTGTCTGTATTTTGCACTCTCTGGAGCCAGCACCTAAGCTTTTCACTCATCATAGCACATGTGCTGCTGATGATGTGACAATAAAAGTGATTTGATTTGATTTGACTTATTGTTTTGTTGCATAAAAAAACTCTTTTTCATCTGTGACGCACATCAGGATTCCAGTACAAACGTTGGACTTAAAATTGGACATGATCTAGGTCATTGGACAATACAATTTAGGCTTATTGATCTGCTCTGACTAAGTGTACTGCGAGTTGCTTTGGAAAAGATAATCATCTGCTAATTGACTTCTTACTAGCAGACTACTTACTGTGTCTCAGGAGACATGTGCATGTGAAATCTGAGAACCTTCTAAGAAATGTATAAATGTTTTTTATTGTTGTAGGTGAATTGCAGAGGAAGATTGGTCTGAAAGTGCTGGAGATGGGAGGGAACGCAGTGGTGGGGTATCTGCAATGTTTCGATCTGGAAGGAGAATCAGGCCTTGTGGTTCGAGCCATCGGGACGGCCTGCACTCTTGAGAAAATCAGCACTCTCCCTGCCACAGCCACACACCAGAGCAACTCATCTCCATCTAAAGACATTAAAGAGTGAGTGTCACACACACATACAGGTCATCAAGAATAAATATCTGTTTGTGCATATGCGCATGCCAGCATAAAGTCCTGCATTTATTTCTAAAGAGATATGAAAGTCACTTTTTTAACTGCATACACTGAATTGGATTTCTTGTAAACTGGGTTGCAATTACAGCAAACGTAATTTATTAGTGCATTTTTTTCACCCCTGTAATGAAGTCAAAATCAATGCTGTTTGTTTGTGAGTTTGCACTCAGTGTACACTTCTGTTCAAAACATGGGGAAACGTATTATTATGTTCGTGACTTCCCAACAGGAAAAACCAGCAACAATCAAGAATGCATGATAATGTGGTGTCAAGGCTTTGCAATTAAGCATTGTCATTATAATGGAAGTCAATGAGGCAAAAACACCCATGAACATAACGAAAGGCTAGTAAATTTGCCCAGAGTGTATTGAGTTTTTGAAAACTTTAAAAGCATTTTCCCAAAATATGTGTCGAAATAAGATTTGTCACCAAAAATCAGTCCATTTGCTGAAACACAGAGAAAGTTGTGGCCAAATTAAGACTCAAAATCCCTCCAGAGTGGATGAAAACATCCCCAACAGCAGGGTTAGTACATTTTGAAATGTAATGTGTTATAAAAAGTATATTACTGTAATAGCAGAACAACACTTGTTCGAATTAGAAATAAATATTTAAAACAGAAATAATTGTAAAATTTTTACAGACCCCACATTTTTGAATGGAAATTTATCATTGAGCATCATTTAGCAGACCTTTTTTAATCCAAAGAATTTTATTATTATTAGCATACTTATGCAACATCATTATTTCTGTCTGTTTAATAAACATTTTATCACAAAAAGACAAATTATGTAACATACATTTTGTTTCGTTAAACAGATATTAATGCAATATGAAAAAAAAAAAAGAAATGATGTACAATTACTTACTGTTTTTCTGTTTATATTTTTAAATGAGTATGAGTGTGTGTTTGTGTGTTTGTTTTATGAGTTGCTGTTTTGTAAGTTGTACAGAAATGCATTCTCAACACACAAACACACCACACTACAATCTTGTTCTCCCCTGCATGTCCTCTATCTCTCTTACTGTCTTTTTCTTCTGACTTCCTCCTGCATGCTGCATCTCCCTGCACTACTAGCATGTCTTTTGCATTAGATGGCTTAAATGCAGTTTGGTTGTGAATTTCCAAGCTAGGCGTATTTTGCATCAGGAGTGCTGCCTTGAGTCTCTTCTGTTTGTGTTGTCTTGTCCATTGCTCTCTAGGGAGCAACGAATGTTGACCTTTGACCTGCCTAACTAGACAGCATTTTTGGTGCTGTCTAGGTAGCCAGCTCACTAGGATTTGAGACGCAGCCAATAATGGATTTCCTCTCTGTTGGTTTTCCATCCAGTTTGTCCTGAGTATGTGCGTAGGGGTGGGAACCTTTAGGGACCAATTTAATTATCATCCTGGGAATCATGATCCAATTTGAAAATGATTTTAGAGGCAAAGTTTTTTTTTTATTATTATTAAAGTTCTCACTTGCGAATGGGTCACACATAGTTTTTAGATGAATAGTGGAAATATAGAAAGATTTAAATGACGAATTAGATGTATTGTTTATATGTAATAAAAATGTATGTTAAATTATGTTAATTAGGCAAGTCATTGTAGAACGATGGTTTGTTCTATAGACAATTAAAAACAAATATTGCTTAAAAGGGGGCTAATAACATTGATCTTTAAAAAAAGTACAAACTGCTTTTATTCTAGCTGAAATAAAACGTATAAAGGGCCGATCACGCCAAACGCGCCTTTTGTGTTGAGAGGCGCCTTTTTTGAATGATTTACTTTGAATGATATACTTTATAACGGCCGCGAGCGTTTTGCGCGCTGCTTAAGCACCCTGCATGCCTCGCGTTTTAACCGCCTGCTTCGCCTTGCGTTTTTGCCGTTGCATGCTCTGCGCTCATAGTTGAAAAAAGTCAACTGTGAGCGGAAAAAGTGCGTTATGTTAGTTGCGTCTTTTCATTCTCCAATCAAATGAAAGCAGAGGCGGGGTTTCCATTGAGGTGACTGCAGTGTTTGTGTTGTCAAGACAACTACGGAGACTTTTGAAGATGGAGGAGAGACTTGTGGTTGCTGTTTTGGGTTATCCGGTGCTGTATGACTCACAAATCTTGAATTTCACAATATTGTTAAATATTAAAATTATACCAATATCAACAGCAACACTCTCGCACAATACCCAGCTGATTCAGTCGTTGCCTAGTGACATAATAGGCGCGTTTTTAGAACAGAAAAGCGCATTCGTAAGCCCCTAAGACAATATTAAAAAATATTATAGGAAATACTGTGTAAATTTCATTGCTCTGTAAATATTTGTGAAATATTTGATAAAGAATAAATATTTCACAGGAAGGTGAATACTTTTGCTCTCAACCGTGTATATGTATGTATATATATTTTTATATATATATAATTTTTTTATATAATTTTTTTCTCTGCTTTAAACATCATTTGTTTGTGAATTTTTATTTAGATAATCATGAAGGACGAATCAACAAAAGATTTGAATATAATATGTGTTAAGAGTTATTAACCATCTAAATATAACTTCGAAGCATACAAACGAATATAAAGTAATAAAGGGGAAAAACTGGATTTTTCTCAGCGTTTATATTATTTATTTATAGTTAATAGTTAGAATTGTTTGTTTTAGTTGTGATTGCCCTTCAGAAATGCACAAAAAGCAGATCGAATGTACTGTAGTATTAAATTTCTATAGCATTTCCATTCCATAAACGATCCCTTTGTAAAGAAAGCTAATTTTTCTCCCACCCCTATGTGTGCATGTGCATGTTTGTTTATGTTGATGTTGTCCGTCTACATGTTTGCGTCCTCCGTGACTGTACAGTGTACAGTGTGTGGCCGTGTGTGTTTAATGTATGAACTCTGCGTGAATGTGTGTGTGTGTAGCTCTCCGCAGGCTGCTCCTTCCACTCTCGGATGTCGTTCCACACACAGCAGTCCAGTTCACAGTGCGAGCAGTCGTCTCTCTCAGGGCTTCTCCGTTTCTGTGCCCACACTGCTGTTCACCGGTATGAAACCCAGACACAGGAGCTCAGAAGCCCCCAGAGCCAGGCAGTGTAGGCAGGTACCCCCCTGAGCCTCCCCCCAACCATCCCCCCTCCAACCCATCACGACCACGGATTTCACCACCTTCCTGTTCTCATTGGCAGACAGCTACGACATCACCAGCCACTCCCTTCCTTCAGCTGCCAAAGCTTAAAACGACCAATCAGTGAGCTGCATTCAGCTGTCACTCAAAGAGCCTATTCAATCAGAGGTGTCAGTTTGGCTTGTGTTCTTAAGTTGTTCAGGCAGGGAGATTTTCAAATTATCCTCGTTTTCAAAGCGTTGTGCTTTGGTTGGCTGAAACACGCTTGTTCATCTCATTTTATTTTTTGTGTTATGCCTAATATGGTTATTCACAGTGAGTTTTGTTTTTTCTGTGTTGTTTTAATCCCCGCCATCACTCGCTTTCTTGACATCCTCACACGCTCCACCAGCAACTCTTTATTTCTTTCTTTCTTTCTGTCTCTCTTCTCACACACACACACATATGCACATGCTCAAACGCACTCGGGCACAGTCCACATGTATGAGAGTCCGTGTGTGTTGATGGAGTGTGTTCCTCCTTACTCTGACAGGCCAGTTTTTGGGGAGGAGGTCCCAGGCATCCCGTTATCCTCAGGACCCCCCACCCCTCTGAGAGCACAAACCTTCTCCTCCTTCTCCCCCTCCAAGTCCTACAGTCGCCAGTCCTCCTCCTCTGACACCGAGCTCAGCTTAACCCCCAAAACCGGTAAGATACCCGACCCCCCTCCGGCACTCCACCAGACGCTCCCTCTCTCTCTCTCTCTCTCTTCACGGGCCTTCATTCGGATCAATATGAGCCCAGTGTAAAGGCCCAGAGGCAGAGGGTGTAGGGCACAGTGTCTCTGGTTGTTTTGGCCTAGTTTTGTTATTTCAGTTGTGTTGTCCCTCCGTTGTTGCTTTTATCTGTGTGTGAGATGTTTATTTATTTATTTTATTTGCATCAAGGCTGTTATCTCGGGTTTTGCACATTTGAAATCTGAAATGTCAACAACCAATGTGCCTTCTTTATCAAAATAAGCTCCTTTAAAATAATTTTTTTATTGTTTTTTAATTTTATTTCATGAATGTTCTTTCATTATAGTTTCAGGGATGCAAACTACTCAGCTTTCTGCTAAATCCTCTGTTTGTCATACAAAATTGGTCACTTATTATTTGTTTCAGGCAAAACCAAGAAACTTGTTTTAACAGTGAAGTTAAATTATTGAAGGGAATTGCTTACCGAAAAATGAAAGTCTGTTATCATTTACTGTACTTCTCTCATATTGTTTAAAAGCAGTTTTTTATTTTTAAGAACATAAATAAGTTTTGTTTATCTCAACAATGAATGTCAGTAGGCTTTAAAGGGGACCTATTATGCAAATATCACATTTATAAGGTCTTAAACACAGTTATGTGATTATGTGTGTGAATATAGCCAGCATCTAATGGTAAACATTTATTAATTCTATTTTTTATTATCACACTTGATAAAAACAGTCTGCAGAAACACTTTGATTGACATTCTCCCTTTGTACATGTCAAACCTCACAGGGACATCAGAGACTTATTTTACATCTTGTAAAAAGGGACGTAATAGGTCCCCTTTAATGATGCTTGATATCTAGTGTTTAATGAAAAGTCATGTGAGTAAATTATGACAAATTCTGTTTTTAAACAATTCTTAAAACTTTAGAGGCCTTTTAAAAAGTGATTGCTTGGGCGGTCTCTTGTTTTATTACAACAATGCTAGCACACAACTACATGCACACGTGCAGAGGGTTTTTCTGAGGTTTCACAAATTGAAAAGCAAAGTTAATCAATTCTTCCTTGCAGACACCCCAATTTACAGAAAATTGATCTAAATTCATGACAGAATTGGTCGTCTTTTCTCAAAAATCAGTCCTGTGGCAGCAAGTAAAGAAAATGATGTACGAAGGTGCACAAGAAACACAAGGGCATAGTAAAATGTACAAAATTTAAACACTTCAGTTTTATATTTTAATCTTTATTCCTTTTTCCATTCCTCTTCCATACATACTGCATAACATAAGGATTTTTACAACTAGAAAAAAGTACTCTAATTGGTGAAATATTATTGTGTCCTAATTAGAGCTGGGCAAAAGTTAATCGCATCCAAAATAAAAATGTGTTTTGACATAATTTACATGTGCATACTGTGTATATTTATTATCTATATATAAATATACACATGCATACATATATTTGAGAGAATTTTTAATTAATATATATATATATATATATATATATATATATATATATATATATATATGCAATATGAATTCAATTTCACCAGATGATTTGAATAGTTCTACTTAAAAGACTTCATTAATTTGATTAATCGCGTGGGATAATGAAGTATTTTACTATGCACTGCATCTGCAAAAATTTTAATAAATTACAAGCAAAATTAAATAAATAAACAGTGATTTTTGGTTTTCTAGGGAGTCTAACAATATTTAAGTACAGCAATTGAACAATCAATTGTAAAATAACATGATCATCATTGTATAAATAATTTAAAAATAATAATATTTAATAATCTTTTAATCTTTAATAAATCTAATCGTTGGATGTGACTAATACAGATACACACATTACGATATCGATGTTTAAACGATATATTGTGCAGCCCTAGTATATAATACAAATTATATAAAAATTGAAATATCTATGTAACATAATAGTTTTGTATATTTTTGCTTCTATCATATGTACATAATAAATATATATAAAACACACACATATATTTTCAAAACAGACTTTGGATGCGATTAATCGCGATTAACTTTTGCCCAGAACTGGTCCTATTTACTAAAAACTGTTTTTCTTAGTCCATATGATGACGGTGAATAATAACTTAAGCCTTCCAAACATTATCTTAAGCCTTCTAAATATTATATGAGGATTGAATCAAATTTTGCTTAGTTGAAACGGACCACAAAAGTCATTATGACAGATCTTAACCTACTTAAAAACATGTGAATTTCTCATCTTTTTTTTTTTTGAACACCTCATGATTTTGCATCCCTGTTTTCATCAGTTTCCTTTCCAGTTCGGTCACCCCATTCATTTCTCATGTGATGTCTTCACACCTCTGTTTCTCTGTCAGTGAGGATATTTCTGTGTCCCAGTACTCCTGCCCTTGAGTCTATATCATCTTTCCTCCCCTCTACCCATCTGCCCTCTTACTTACGGCCAGGGATGGCCTCCAGGAGTACAACTCCTCCCCCTCTCCATGTCAGCCAATCAAACACAGGCATGCTGAGAAAGAGCGTGTCATTCAGTGAGGAACTGCTGCTGGCGGCCTCTGGTAGGACACACCCACTGCTGTCCCAGTGACCTTTGATTCTTGGTGCAGTGGTTGCATCCAGTGTGAACACACAAACCCCTGTGCTGCCCCTAGGAGAATATCATGCATAAATTGTATTAACGGATGTTTTTTTTAAATTTTATTGCAGAGAGAGCTCCACATGCTGCAACACATGCAAATAAAAAATAAACACCAGCATATGAAGAAAATGTTTTCATCTGTTCTCAAAATGAAAACACAAATACAAAATGCACTGCGAATCCTCACATGGACATTTTGATTATAAAAAAAAGAAAGTTGGCTCAAGGTAGCATGTTGTATTTGTATTATGTTGTGCTTTCCATCAATAGCCTACTAAATATTTTTAAAATATTTTTTTGTGAATGTTTTTTTAACTAATATTTTTTAAATATTATTCTTATCTGCAATTTATTTTTACTTTGTTTTAACAATTATTTCCTTCAAATTATATTTAGTTGAGGATATTAAGTTAATTTAGCTATCGTAATAACATTTCACAGTTAATAGTCATTATTTTCAAAGTCATTAGTTTATTTGGGCTAGTAATATGCAAAAGACTAAGGAACCATGTAATCAGCGTATTAAAATACACAAACTCCTACAACTTCATGGACTAATAGTCACTGTACAATAAGCAAATCCCAGCTGGGTGCTTCACTTTTTTCAGTTCATTCTCTTGAAACATTTAAGTTGTGATCTGTGCTGTTGTGAGGATTTGCAGTGCCCTTTTGTTTGTGTTTTGAGGATTTGCAACGTGTGCTGTCAACCTGGTGTTTTCTTAATTTGCTGTTGTTTTTTCTATTTGCATGTGTTTTCTTAAGTTGCAGCACATTGAGCTTTCTCAGCCACCGTAATTTTGACTCATTTACCCACATGCCCATTGCAGTGAACGCACTCTCTTAGTGCATGATATGATGAGTGGTGTGGTTTAATGACTTTGGAGCTCTCGGAATTAACAAAACCCCACTTGCATGAGTTTTTTTCCCCCCAAAGCCTGACTGAAGATTAGTTTTCTCTGCCAATGGAAGAGCAAAATACAAAATGAAACTTGTGGCCATCAGTCATCTCTTTATTGGGTGGTTTTATTAAGTCTTACTTTGATGTGCCTGGGCTCTGAGCTTGTGTGTCGGAAAATGTCTTTTAATTGTCTTTATCTGCCAAGATGTTTTAATCGGTAAAGTCTCCAAACTAGCAAATAAATGTAGCATTTTTTTTCTTGTGATTTAAACATATCTTAATATTTCCGAATATCTAAATGTGGGTTCATAAATGCATTATTTTGGGATTTATGCAGTTATGCATACATATGCATTATGCAGTTATGCATACATAT
>CAIGQW010053418.1:108514-126820 GCA_903798125.1 Danio choprae
TTATGCAGTTATGCATACATATGCATTATGCAGTTATGCATACATATGCATTATGCAGTTATGCATACATATGCATTATGCAGTTATGCATACATATGCATTATGCAGTTATGCAGACAATGTCATCATCACATTTTAAGAATATGAAGTTGGCCAAAATGGATTTGAACATTCAATATAAAATTGCTTTCAATTAATTAGACTGCTGTCGTAAAAGAGTGTTGAAAGACACTTATTGGCTAAAGAAGGCACCAAATTAATTGCGGTACCATTCACAAATTAATAATACTTTAATACCTAGACTATTATAATTAAAGGTCTCATTAAATTGCTCAAAAGTGAAAAGTTAATGAAATAAATATACAATAAAATATTTTATTGTATATTTATTTCATTAACTTTTCACTTTTCTTGACTATAATGATGACATCTGAAGGATCATGTGACACTGGAGGCTGCTGAATATCAAAATCAGATTCGCATCCGAGGATAAAATAACATTATTCCTGTATTTTTTATGAAATAAATGCAGCCTTGGTGAATATAAGATAATACACTTTTGAGTGTATATTAATCATTTTTACATGCACACAATTTCTCTTAAGGTATACTGGTAAAACCTTTATTCCCAGAAGAGGTTTGCTTTACAGCTATTAGAATAATTGTGTATGCATGCTTTTTTTTATTTTAACAGCACAGAAGAGTGCTAATAACCAAAATAATAACCACGTTAATGAAGGCTTTTTATTTTTTTCACGTATTTTTCGAGTGCCTTGGACTTGTCATGTCATTGTTTATTTTTATGTATCCCTTATCCAAAGAGCACTGATACATTAATTACCCCTGAAGCACTTTTTGTTTGATTTTCTAGACTTTATATTCATTTCCTTCTCGCTCTAAAAATGTGTTTCCACTTTTTAACATCCATCATGTATCATGTAGTATTTTGTGTCTTTGAAAGTATGCACATTCAACAACTTGTTTACTTGACAGGAAATTATTTGATTATTTACTAGAAGCGTAATGGGTAAAAATGTAATCACACCATTTTAAATGAACATGACCTTGTTCTTGTGCATGTAAACGCAGTGTATTTGTCAGTCTATGTGTATTTGGTTGTATCATGGTTTCATTTCCACATGAGTTTCTCTCTCTTCTCCATCATGAATAGGAATGGGAAGTGGTGGAAGTGCAGGGAAGGAGGCGGGGCCTCTTAAAGCTCTTCTGAGGCAGCAGACCCAATCAGCACTGGAACAGAGAGTAAGACAAAGACACATATTTACATATTCACAAACAAGCTGAAATGGAACTATGATTATGAGAATTATGTTTCTCCGCTCTGCCGCTCTCGCACTGGATTTCAGGGGGTTTCATCATCCTCTGAAGCATTTGTTAGGACAGGGGTATGTCTGTAGGGGGCATGCCGAATGTTTTCAGACTATACAATCTTACTTGTTTCCCAAATTCCTCCCTTTCTGAGAACTTTAAACTGGAAGAACTGCATCTCTTCTACTGTACCAGTGACTTCATTATCAAACCAATGACTCATCTTTATTGTGGTTATTGGTTTGGACATCATCTGTTTATGCATCCATTTACATGCAGAATGTTCTAGAACCTTTGACAGGTGCTAGGAAGCTCTCATGTTTAGTAGTCTGTCACAGTTTTGCTGTTATCTTTGTCCAGTTTTTGGTGAAAGAGTGAAAATGTCTTGTGAAATAATGAAATTAATGTCAATTAAAAAAACTGGATGACAAGGTACTGGTAAGAATTTTGTATAGGCTTTCAATCAGGACTTTATATTGATGCTGTATTTCCATGTATCAGAATGAGGTATTGCTTTAAGTACCAATTCTCACTATTAACTAGTGCCTTTATTTTCCTGCCCATTATTAAGATACTAGCTGTTTATTAATATTTATAAAATACATATTCTGCATGATCTTGTTCTACATCCCTAATACTACCCAACACCTAAACCTAGCTACTACCTCAATAACTATTAATAAACAGCAAGTTTGAACTAAAAGTCTTAATTAATGGTTTGCTAATAGTGAGAATTGAACCAAAACTGAAGTATGACCTAGACTGATAAGTTAAAGTCCACTTGAAATCGAAATGTACAGTGAGTACGTTAACATGGACACAATTGTAATCCGATTAAGATAATACTCGGATTAAGAGTCGATTTTTGATTACCTTAACCACTAAAGTCATAATAAGACATGTGGAGTATTTCTGTTTTAGTCGCATTATTGAAGTGCAGTACAAACATGTAAACACCTTAATCAAACTATTATCGTCTTGTAGGATTTTCACTGCATTTTGCGACAGGATAGTATATCCCGTGTGTACAGGATAGTACACACGGCTGTTTGACACTATTATCTGCACCTACCGAGTCAGTGAAGGACCGCAGACACACACATCGCAAAATGCAGAGGTTTTTTCCCCATATGGCGTGCGGGATGAAATTCCATTAAAACAACACTCTTCCAGCAGTTCATACTCGCATCCAGTATATCGTTTGTCACGGGGGCATGCATGAAATGTTCCTGAATGAAAGTGATAAGTGCCAAACTGCAATTAAAGTCGACAAATTAAAAATGAAACACCCAAAATTACATGAAACTCTGGAGGAAATGTGGATAGCGTGGTGACGCCATGATGTTAATCGAACTATGTGCTATAACATGTATAACGGGATCATGAAAGGAACATTCAAAAAGCAAATCATGTAAATACTTTAATCATATTATTATCTTAATCAGATTAAGGTAAATAATTCAGTTTCCATAGCAACTGCATATTAATATCCTCTCTTCCCAATAGTTTACTCCTAATGGAATGATGCGTCAAGGAAAGCCCCGCCCCTACTTAATATTTAGTTTCAGTTGGAAGTACATCAACAGGCTGAAATAAAAGTCGGCAACTTCCGGTTCACATGGACTTTAAAAAAATAAATGTAATCATTTATGAGCGTCTACGATTTATGAACCACTTAAGTCCTGATGTATTGCACTTTACAGAGTTGTTACGCAGTAAAAAATGTCTGATTCTGTGCATGAGGCTTGAGTTGCGATTGCAAAATATTGACTGTATAATGGAATGGCCACAGGTTTCAATTTCTGTGCTATTAATTCAGAAATTCACCTGTTATTGATGACATTTGCTATAATGTCATTGGGTCACCGCTGTCCTTTCTGTATGACCCCTCCATCACTGTTTTTTTGTATTTCAGGAATACCCTTTCTTCACATTGACTTCCTTCCCATCTGGATTTCTCCTTCACGTTGGAGGTGTAGTCAGTGCACGCTCAGTAAAGCTTCTGGATCGAATCCACAACCCAGGTAAGACGGCTCATATTACACCAGCGCAAATAAATAAACACACACCACATACGAAACACATTTACATCATTTCAAACAATGAAACATGATGCTATTATTGAAGTCTTTTGAAAGTGTGCATGTTGAGCCTTTTGTTGTATTTACAGTTTCAGTTCTTCATCGCATGCATCATCTCTTGGCCTTTGTTTTTTCATCTCCAGCATATTATGAACTATTAATGTTCATTGTTTTTCTTTGAGGCTTCCATATCCCTCGGATATTCCTTTGCATTTATAAATCACATTTTTTGTAAACCTGCATTCTGATGAGTTATAAACAGATGGGATCATACATGGCTGCCTGCTTACTCTTACTCAAAGCCTGTCCTGTTTTCAAAATAAGAGTCCCACATACATAAGTACAATACAAGTTTAGATAAACTTAAAAATAAGGGAAAAAGTATTGTTATAATCTCATTAGGAAATGTTGTGACCAATCAAACACTGCCTCGTGCATGTGTATTAATAGTCCCATGTGGCTAGTCACAGTCAGTGTTTTGAGCTGATGGGCCTGTTTTTCACTGGTATTTTACACTGGATTTACATGAGAATGAGGAATGTTTGAGGCTCAAGATATGCTATTTCCATGTAATGAATGCTTACCAATGCCTTTAATTCCCCTTTAATTAAAACTATTCAATTGAGTTAATTGTATTATACACTTTATGGTTACTTTATTAGGTATACCAAAATACCAACTACTTATAATGCAAATATGTAATCAGCCAATCACATGGCAAAATTTAGACATGTAATACACTCACTGGCCACGTTATTAGGTACACCTGTCCAACTGCTCGTTAACGCAAATTTCTAAACAGCCAATCACTGATTAGATCAGTCAATCAGCTGATAGAAAGGCAACACTAACTTGAATAACCACTTGATACAACCGAGGTATGCAGAAGAGTATCTCTGAACGCACAACACGTCCAACCTTGAGGCGGATGGGCTACAGCAGCAGAAGACCACACCGGGTGCCACTCCTGTCAGCTAAGAACAGGAAACTGAGGCTACAATGTGCACAGGCTCACCAAAATTTAACAATAGAAGATTGGAAAAATGTTGCCTGGTCTAATGAGTCTCAATTTCTGTTTTGGATGGTAGGGTCAGAATTTGGCATCAGCAACATGAAAGCATGGATCCATCCTGCCTTGTATCAACGGTTCAGGCTGGTGGTGGTAGTGTAATGGTGTGGGGGATATTTTCTTGGCACACTTTGGGCCCATTAGTACCAACTAAGTATCATGTCAACGCCACAGCCTACCTGAATATTGTTGCTGACCATGTCCATCCCATTATGACTACAGTGTGCCCATCTTCTGATGGCTGCTTCCAGCAGGATAACACACCATGTCATGAAGCACGAATCATCTCAGACTGGTTTCTTGAACATGACAGTGAGTCCACTGTACTCAAATGGCCTCCACAATCACCAGATCTCAAACCAATCATGTCAATATGGACCAAAATATATGATGAATATTTCCAGTACCTTGTTAAATCTATCCCATGAAGGATTAAGGCAGTTCTGAAGGCAAAAGGGGATCTAAACCGGTACTAGTAAGGTGTACCTAATACAGTGGTCGGTGAGAGTGTATATGGTCAAGTTGATCTACTGGAGTTTAAACAGAAAAAGGTAGTTGTTTTAGGAGGTTAGGACTCAAGCCAACAACTAGTTATTGTTTATGAAACTTCTGATCTAATTTGATTTCATGCACAACACGATTTCATGTATTTTTTTGTTGGTGAAAATACCTTGTTTATGCCCGGTCAGAGGAGAATGACCAAGCAGATTTGAGCAGATAGAAGGCAACACTAACTCGTTTTTTGTGTTGATGAAAAATAATAATAAATAAATATGTATGATGACCAAATCTTAACTTTTAAGAAGCTTTCCAAAATGTTTTTACATCCCTCGTGCATGAATTTAGTCTTTTTATATAACTTTTATAGTACTTTTTTCCTGCTCATGCCAATACACGTTTATCATCCTCAATAAGACCCCATAACTCAAAACATTTAGCAATTTCCCCTCATTTCATAGATATTTGATTTGTATTTATTTTTCTGCAACTTGCATGCATTCAAGCTTTAAACTAACCAAGCTGGGCCATTACCCATTATTACTATTTTACATGCTGACTTGTTTCCAAATTAGCCCACACACACAGAGGCTGTTGTTTTGTTTAGTATAGTATAGTGTTTAGAGCGTAATTAAAGGAAGAAAACTTTAATTAATCTCTGAACTAGAGCACAGCGGGTGTCTGCTCTTTTATTTTCTCAATTGTAACTTTAGATGACTGCAATCATGCAGTCATCCCACAACATATACAGTAATTGAACTGCATTTTTAACTACTACGTCTACATATGAAGGTTTTAATAGTATGCGTGTGAATGCGTGCACATTAATTAAAGCATGGTTTGGTTGAAGGAGCCGCTCATGTAGTTTATTATTGTAGGTGTGCCTCTGACATAGTGCTGCTGCATGCTTTTTTTCTTCTATCTCTTTTTCTCTCTCAAATCACTTCTCTCCCCCCCCCCTTCATTCTCTCTCTCTCCCAGACCTCCTGTATTTTTCCATCTCTTCTCTCGTTCTTGTGGTCACCCTCTCTGATAACTCTTGTCTGACTTTGCAGTTCCTGTGGAGTGGTGTTGTCCAGTGTTGTGTTCTTGTTTGTAGTTTGGTGTTTGGTTTTCTTTTTTCTTTCTACTCTCTTTCTCTTTCTCTCCGCTCCTTTAACCGATCTACTAATGTGGCGATTTGGCTCAGCCTTGGGTAACACCAGGTCATACAAACTGCTAGACTGGAATAGTTTCACTGCAGGTACTACCCTACCCTCAGTCCTGCTTTTCACACACACTTGCAACACATACACACTTATACGCAGCCCTTGGCAGCTCACCTGATACACTGTTAATTGTTAACAAATAGACATTATTCATTTTTATGTAGTGCATTATGAATAATCTTCATTAGAAATCAAACAGTGATGCTTAAAGGAACAGTTCACCTGATATTTGAATTATTTTATCATTTACTTGATGATTTTCTTACTTCTGAGGAAGATTTAAGCCACAGAATTTAAGGTATAGCATGTGATATTGACGCAAAATTATCCCAATGACAAGAATTAATCATATTATTGCAGAATTAGATTGTAGGCTGGTATCTTGGCTTAGGTTTAAATCTG
Source organism: Danio choprae (assembly GCA_903798125.1). Classification (NCBI taxonomy): domain Eukaryota; kingdom Metazoa; phylum Chordata; class Actinopteri; order Cypriniformes; family Danionidae; genus Danio; species Danio choprae. The sequence goes on from CAIGQW010053418.1 coordinate 115,099, forward strand.
TTATGGATAAATAAAATAATGTTAATACTACTATAAATTTCTGCCTTAATGATTAATTAATTGAATCATACATTCAAACCGTTCAATTGTCGAGATCTAGTTAATTGTGATTTAGTTTAGTTTAAAGCTTTATTAATCCCCTTGAGGCAATTGGTTCAGACACAGTATGGTGCTTCACATATAACAATGACACTCTTAACTAGGGCTGCATGATATTGGAAAAATCTAGCATTGCAATATTTTTTATATTGTGATATGAATACAATTTCACCAGATTACTTAATATCTCTTTTTGGAAAGAATTTATAATGTTAGATCAATTGGGAGGATTCTGCAGTGGGAGTGCATCTGTATAAAATCTAATAAACAATCTATTCATTTTTTGGGGTCTGTATTTGCATGTGTTGTGAGTATTTTCATGCGTAACAATCTATAAATACAATCAAGAAAAAGATACAAGAAAAATGAAGTGTTTTATCATTTCCCAAGTCTAAGTCAATTGAATGATAAAAATAAAAATAATTCAATAAAATTAATTGTTGTTAAATCCACAAATGGTACAATTTCTTATGCCTGAATGCTTTTAAAATCATTATACAATCACAGGCATCAAAAACACATGCAAATGATAAATTATAATACAAACTCAACATTGCATATATCCTGCTATGTGATTGTTGCGAATGATCACATTGCGATATCAATGCTGAAACGATATATCGTGCAGCCCTACACTTAACACAATAAACGCCAACACTTAACATCAAGTACACAAACAAGAACTGACACTAAAAATAATAAATAATAATAACAAAAAAAAGTTATAAAATAATAATAATGATAATAATAATCCATCGATCAACTACATTTATTACGTAACCGAAATGCTTCAGGCACAAAAGTAAATTATTACTTCTAATTATTATTAATTATCATCTAATTATTATTAGATCGTTGATTCACCGACTGAAATGATCCACATTTTTTGTTTGTAACAGTTCAGTTACAAACTGAAATCAGTATCACATTTGCAATCAATCTCACACAATAATATTCAGGAAATTTCTCTCGCGCTTGTGTGATATTTCTCGTATTTTTCTTGTATTGTGTCTTATGAATTAAAAATCAAAAACTAAACAGATTTATTTTTGATTTCATACTATATTTTACTATATACAGAACTTTACACACTCAGTTCTTTATACTCTTTTTGTCTGCTCTTACATCATTAAAACAAGAATTCTGGTCATATTTAGGCTATAAATATTGTTATTTATTATTATTTAGTCCCCAGAATTGAATAAACATCATTCAGACATTTTGCAAGTTATTATTTCCAAACTTAAGTTTAAGTTTATTTATTTTTCACAACAAGGGACAGTGTACATTAATCAACATTCACCAAGAACGTAAATGTACTCAAATTAGCCTAAAGACTAATTGGTAGTCCCTTTGTCAGATGTTAAAAGCTGTACCAATAAAAATACAAATTCATACTAAAAACAAAACTCAAATAAACAACAGAAAACAACCACAACAACAATACCATAAAGCCTAGTGTTCACAATGTTGATTAATAAGAAGCCATTTCTTAAAATTAGACTTAAATGACTTAAAAGATACACATTCTCTAACAGATTGCGGTATCAAATTCCACTGATGGGATGCTTTCAAAGAAAAACAAGCTTGACCAAAAGATGTTTTTTCTAAGTGGAATAATACAATCAGCTCTAGCTGCGCCTCGAGTCACTCTGTTTTCTACCGATTTAAACTGGAAAAAGTCAGATAGAAGGGGAGGGGCTAAACCACGCATAATCTTCATAATCATAACTTCAAGGGATCAATCACCCAAAAATGTACATTTACTCACTATTTTCTCCCCCTTATGTGGTTCCAAATCTTTGAGTTTCTTTATTCTGTTGAACACAAAAGAATATATAAAAGAAGAAAACTGAAAACCTGTAACCATTGACCTCCCAAATACTATGGAAGTCAATGGTTACATGAGTTTCTTCAAAATATCTTCTTTTATGTTCAACAGAATAAAGAAAGGTATTAGGGTAAATGATGACAGAATTTTGGATGAAATAGCCCTTTAAGGGTTTTTATCAAATAAAAATGTCAATTTTAGTTTGTTAAAATGTTAAATATGACTTCAGAATACAGTGGTCATACTTTTATTTAGCTTTTTGTCCTTTAGCAGCTTGACAACCTTAATTTGTTACAATAAGATGAGCAGCATGAATCTTCTTTGATACAACACAAAAGAGTTTGTTTTTTTGGATCTAAGAGTCAAAATTTGGTGAACTTTTCCTTTGATTTGACATTTTGCATTCAGTGCATATTAATCACCGTAAAGTAGATCTTTGCTATTTACTGTGATTACATTTATGCTTTACATAGACAATCTCAAATAAACACAGACTAGCACATACAAACCTATACTTTTTCTCATTGGTGTGTGTTGCATGAGCTGCCATGCGCTGTGCTTCTGTATGAATGTGTGTGTCGGGCAGCTATTGCATGCTTTAGCTGGATGCGTGGCTGTTTCTGCTCTGGCTAGTCATACCTTGATCTGCTCTGACTGCGCTTCACCTGACCCCTTACCCAGCGTCCTCTGCTCCCTGATCACATGACCACTTGATTTTACAAATATAGAGAAGTGGATTTAAGCAATGCTATACTTCCAGTCATGAGAAATCTCATGACCTCTTTTTGCCCTTGGCGATGGTGCTGCCTCTGTGGTCATTGTTGCTTCCCTTTTAAAAGAATTCATGTGTTATGGATTGTTTTTGAAAGCTGATCTCACATTTGCTAAGATGATGTTGATTTGGACTTATTATCTGGGGTTGTTAAATTAAAAAAAACTTATTTAAAGGATTGCTTCTTGACTAACTATTTTGTGTCCTCCTTTTGTACATCTTTTGGTGTTTTTTATGTGACTGGAAGTTTAACACTATTTTAGATTTAAATAATGAATGAATAACCTGAAAGTAATGATGTGAGTAAAAGCCCATGCACACGGGGATGATTTTTGTTTGCGCTTATCTCCTTCATTAAACGGCACAAAGAGCCTGCACAACAACACGCGAAATGCCGTATGTAAAAGTGTCATGTTTATAAAAATGCTTCAGGGTTGTTTCTTTGGTTTGACGCACCATGTTAAACCAATGCGATTGGCGTTTTTGTCCCTCGAGTTGCTGGAGTTACTTGGTGCCATACAAGAACAAACAAAATGGTCTAGTCGAGCACACAGGAATTGTGACTTTTTTATGCTGTAGGTGATTAAGCAGAAGTGGAAAAGCCTACACATTAAATACACAAGAGCTGCGTCCCAAATGGCACACTATGCACTTGTGCACGACTTACACACTCAACAGCACAGTATATGAATGTAGGGTCGTTCCAATTGGAGCACTAACATTTTTACTAAGCTGAAATTCAAACCGTTTCCCAGAAGAAGTTTGAAGGTTGCCAGTTTAGTGAAATAAATGACCAAACTACCAAATATACCTGCCATGAGTGTAACTGCATTCATCATCGGGAGGCGGTATAATCACTCTCTAAGGAGAATTTTGCTTTCACAATTCAAAATAAATAAAGTGATCCAACATTGCCCAAAAGCTCCGCCCCTTCCGATATGTGAGGAAAGCTGCGGCCCTTGAGTTTGTGAAGTGTCCAGCATTTCACACTTGTTTTTAACGGTTAAGTGCACCATGCGGGTATTTAAAGTGCGCTTATTGTTTTTAGAATAAAAAGAATATTCCAGTGTGAATGCACTACTTACACTACAAAATGGCATAGAATAGTGCATAAGTCTGCAATTTGCAAGCACCTAAGGAAAAAGCATGAGAGTAATTTATTCTGTGCAACAATCAAGCAAATGAAATGTCAAGTTGCACAGCGCCACCTTGTGTACAGGTGCATTTCTGTTTTTCATGATGCGCATGATTCAATTGGCTCATCGGCAGTGAAAATCGATTGGGTTTGAATGTCAATAAATTGATCGAAAACAGCGATGATAAGGGCGAGTGTCCACCAAAGCCTTTTTTCGCTTTTCCAAAAAAAAATGCTTTGCTGTAAGCGCTTATCCAACTGCTAGAGTTTTAAAAATGTAAGAGCTCTTAGTACTTGGCATAAAATGCGTGCTTAATGCCATTATATGCTGTTACTGTTTTAAAAAAAACAAAATGTTTCGCTTTGGCGAACAAAAAAAAAACTATTCGGTGGACATGCACCTTAAGTGCAAATGAAAATTGTCCCACGTGTGATAACTTTAATGATTGGATTTGTTGAGTACAAAGTATAGCCTGATCTTACTAAAATAAGCAATGTACACAAAACATTAACAAATAGAGCTAATGAGAAACTCTGCTTCTCTTAGATCTATCTTTGCACAGTATATACATTTATTTTTTTAGTATAGTAAAACATATACAATATAATTAAAAGTAATGTATAGATGTGTATAAATTATATACAAATGATTTAATTAATTGAATAGGCCAATACATTTTTGACTTAAAGATCTATCCGTTGAACAGTAAATAAAGGAAGTTGATTTTGGGCTCTGACAGGTATGTTGAGAACAAAATGTTCAAAAAAGCAACTAGTTTATTTTCAGCTATTTAGAGCTGTCTTAATGTTAGTAGTTACTGGTCAGACCGTGACTGATTTTAAATCTGTTTTACAGTGATGAGGTGAGCATCAAGCCATTTCTTTTATTTATTTATTTTTGCACTTTGTTCTGCTTCTGATCTCTTTTCCGCTATGCACTTTTCTTCTTAACGTCAAACTCCCTCCTGCTGTTGGTCGTTTTGTCCAGGATAGGATGGAGTTTGTCCTCCATTGGGAAGCATGACTGCACTAGCAGGGAACGCTCTGCCTACTGTTGTAGATTAGCTCATTAAAGCTCTCAGTGAGACGAATGGCAAATCACATCACTGTCCACTTCACCATCATCATTATCGTCTTCCTCATTCCCTTCGGCCCTCTCCTAGTGTGTGTGATCAACAGGCAGGGGAGTTTGCTCTTGTGAAAAACCCCTTGCTCTTGAGGAACGTGAGCACCTGTGTGTGCATGTATGCCAGTCTGAGCAATAGAAAAACTCAGGTACTAGCCTTGTTTGTGTTAAAGCATGGTATGCTCCCTCTCTGTGGACAATTTTGAGTTGTCAGTGCTAAAAAAATATACGCATTTTTGCCAATTATATTATGTATATATTGTATACAGTTGAAGTCAGAATTATTTGCCCCCCTGTATATTTTTTCTCCCAATTTCTGTTTAACAGGAAGAAGATTTATTCAACACATTTTGTTATATATAAGAAATAGTTTTAATAACTCAATTCTAATAACTGATTTATTTTATCTTTGCCATGATGACAGTACATAATATTTTACTAGATATTTTTCTAGATGCTAGTATTCAGCTTAAAGTGACATTTAAAGGCGTAACTATGTTAATTAGGTGAGATAGGTTAATTAGGCAAATCATTGTATAACAGTGGTTTGTTCTGTAGACAATCAAAAAAATATTGCTCAAGGGGGTTAATAATATTGACTTTAAAATGGTTTAAAAAAATTTAAAACTGCTTTTATTCTAGCCGAAATAAAACAAATAAGACTTTCTCCAGAAGAAAAAATATTATAGGAAATACTGTGAAAAATTCCTGAATCTGTTAAAAACCATTTGGGAAATATTGAAAAAAGAATAAGAAAATTTAGAGGAGGGCTGATAATTCTGACTTTAACTGTGTATGTTATTATATTTTATAAAGAATAATTCAGATGCTGCTTTAAAGCAAATTTCAAACCACAACAAGCAACTAAACACTATTGGGAAATAAAGGATTTTTTTCCCCTTTCAATAAATGCATGAAGCACAAAGAACAATAACAGTAACTATATCAGCATTCACGCCGATACTTGATAATGTTCTGTTTATTATATTCTCTCATATAATTAGAGGATTCGGATTATCTGCCAGAGTTTTTATAGTTTCTCAACTGTAAATATTCATGCAATAATTCAGTAGCCCTTTGGATTAGAATTAATATAATCGAATGGACCCTTTTCACAAGCCTGTTATGTTTAACGGTCATCATAATGTTAAATCCTTGAAGGTTTTTAATATTTAGATTTTTTTTTTAAATCGTATGAACATTTATATGTATTTATGAACGTATTGTATCATCTTTGCGTCAAATTACAAAAAATGAATTACCGCTTGTGCGAGGTGTTTCTTTCTAATGCATCGTCTATGGGACTGAGAGTAAATTTGACGTTATTTTCTCTTCTGGCTGCCGTTATCAGTCTCACACAATTTTTTTCCTTTTTCTGTAAGTCTTGCGAACACCATCATGGAGTTTTGCTTTTATTATTTGAGCAAATAAGATTGTAAAAAAAATATTTGTTGTACTCTCCCATTCACTGCGCTCTGAGTTTACCCAGCTATGACGCCTTCCGCTACTGAGAAACCCGGAAATGTGAAAAGGGTCTATTCAGTTTAGTAATGCTATATTAATAGTTTAATAACTTACATTTTATGAACCCTATAAAATAAGCTTTAACTGTTCTCAAATTTCGTTAACCACTGTTTAAAATTAGAACATGGACGATCAGTGTAAATGTGCATCTGACAGTCAGAATTATTATGATTTTATTTTAAGATGCATACAGTTGAATAGCTTATATAATCAGTACAAAATGGTGAGTCGTGTCAGATGTGGGAGCATTGAGAAAGCAGCTAACAGGGCTAGTATTCTGCGTAAGTCTGAGGTTTATGTTTATGTTCCAGCGGTGTGTGTGTGTATGTGTGTGTGTGTGTGTGTGTGTGTGTGATGTCGTATATGTGTTTGTTTCAGACGAGCCAGAGACACGAGATGCATGGTGGGAGGAGATCCGTCAAGAAATAAAGTCTCATGCCAAAGCTCTCGGCTGCCATGCTGTGGTGGGATACAGCGAGTCCACCAGCATCTGGTAATTCACAAACACACACACACACACAACATAGATACAGTCAAACCAAAAAATGAATCGCACACCAGATAGAATTTTTGATTATATATTCGTCCTGTCAAACAATTTATCGCATTCAAAATAAAAAGTTCATATGAGCCTGGTTTTTTTCAAGTTTTTTTTTTTTTTTTTTTCTCCTTCACTTTCGTCAATTGGTGAAGTTTGTTCCTCACCACTGTCGCCACTGTCTTGCTTGGATTTGTTCTTCAGTGTTTAGACTTTCAGCAGTGACATGTAAACCAGACTGAACTGAACTAAACTTAACTTTAACTGGACACAGTTTCACTTTACTAGAACTTCTGTGTTAGGCTGCTTTGACACAACCTACATGGTAAAAGCAATATAGAAATAAGGATGAATTGAATATGTACAAAATATATTTGTATGTACTGTGTGTATTTTTGTGTATATAAATATGTGCATGATTATATTGTATGGAATACTTATTTATATTTATATACAGTCGACGTCAAAATGATTCGCCCTCCTGTGAAATTTGTTTTCTTTTTCAAATATTTCCTAAATGATGTTTAACAGTGCAAGGAATTTTTCAAACATTTTAGTTATCATTTAACAAAATGTAATGCTTCTGTATCACATTTATTGTGTATTTATCCTCACATTGTTTCACACCTTTTGTAGATTGCAAATAGTTAAATTATCCATCGTTTTTTTTCATAGTGGTTATTAAAGTTCTGTAAAATGATATTCAAGCTATAACCATTTTAATATTATGTTATTATTTTAACATTGTATTTTAATATTATATCATTAATATATGTGGTACTTTCTACCAGAAACTTACATTTCCACTTATAAAAAATGTAACCGGGCCTGACCTTTAAGGTTGTCCTTCTCAAACAAATCATACAAAAACAAGCATAAAATCAATGATCGAACGCATCCTTGATTACTGTCAGCTTCCCCTCGGTCAAATGATGTCACAGCCTTAAAGGTGTATTGCACGATTTTATGTTAAGTTTAATGCAAATGTGACAGGACTGACAGAAACATGGGGACAATTGTAAGATAGTATTTATTTGTAGAATTTATTTATAAGTTCATGTTTTTAATCAATTAATGTGAATGATAACAACTTAAACTTGCTATTTCTGAAGTTTTTGCCTTAGCAGAACTTTTAAAGCTGTAGGTTCAATTGGGCTGAGGACAAGGACAATGACAGGGTTTGTACATTTGTAATGTGTTTTCAATGAAGAAAAAAAATCTGAGAACCAAATGAATGACATATTCATTTACAGAACAACTCACAGAAATCAACCATCAGTCTATTTTAGACATTTTTTTGGATTAAATACTTTTTATTCACTGTATTTATGTTTTTATTTCAAGGACAGATACTGTACGTTTCTGGTAGAATGTCCCATATTTAGTGGAATTCATATTATTAGCCCTCCTGTGAAATTTTTATTCATTTAAAATATTTCCCAAGTGTTGTTTAACGGAGAGAAGATTATTTTCCAACACGTTTTTAAGCATAAAACTATTACTTACTATTTTAACTAATTTATTTTGTCTTTGCTCTCACGACAGTACATAATATTTTACAGGTATTATATTTTACAAAGTATTCAGGTTATTATGTAGTCAAGTAAGGATATTTAGGAAAGTCATTGGACAACAGTGGTTTGTTCTGTAGCCAATCGAAAACATATATATTACTTAAGGGAGCTATTAAGAACTGCTTTTATTCCTGAAAAACAAAAACATTCCCAGAAGAAAAAATATTTTAGGAAATACTGTGAAGATTTGCAATATTTGAAAAAGAATAAAAATGTCACAGGAAGATTAATAATTTTGACTTCAACTGTAAGCACGAGAGTGGCTTGTTTTTCCGTTCATTAGATGTTATCGAAATTCAGAATTTTACTCAGGGAAAAGTCTGATTTATGGTTTGACTGTAGTCTTCTAATGTCTTTTTGTCATTCATCGCTGATTGTGTGCTATCTGTATGTGTATGTTTGCAGCGAGGAGGTGTGTATACTGTCAGCGTCAGGCACAGCTGCAATCCTCAGCTCCCGCTTCATGCAGGACGGCCCGCTGGAAACGGAACACAGGTTGTCTCGCCAGCCGCTTGTCTTTTCTACAGGGTCAGAGAGGGTCGAGGGGGATATGGGTAGTTCTGCCTCTTTAGGGTAGGTTAATGACACACACATGCGTGCACACACACACACACACACACACCTTTTACCCCCTGCTGAGGGACTCTTAAAGGAATAGTTCATCCAAAAAAAACTAAATGTGATCAAGTCTCTTCTCATGTTGTATCTGACTTATCAAAATGTGTATCAGAAATATATATTCATTATTTAAAGGGGCAGTTTCCCTCAAAATGTAAATTTAGCCATTACCTATTCACCATGGTGTTGTTCTAATGCTTTCTTTGTTTTTTTTGGAAGACTAAAGGAACTTAAATAATGTCAATTCATAAAATGTGTATTATTTTTTTTTTTTACAACAAATCAGCGCTATTTGCACATCTATGCATTCAGAAGTAGAAGACCTACACTGGTCTCACGGTTTGGTTCAGTTAAGATTATCATGTCATCAAGTCATTCAATTCGATATCTTGGTGTATCATGAAGCATTGACAATGCTTCCATCCACATTTTTTCTTTATTTTTCACAGCACAAGAATACAGGTTTGTCTTATTATACAAGCAGTCAGATGTATATGAAATGTACCTTTAATTTTACCTGCTTAAAGAAAACACGCTTTTTGAATGTATCAAACACAGTCAAGTAAAGGCTTTTATTATATATATTTGTTTTTTTAATATTATTCGACAACATTAGAAGTCAAACAGGTTTGAAACAACATGTGTAAGTAAATCATACCTTCATTTTTATCATCCTTTTGGCTGAACTTTTCCTTTAAACTCAATACTAAACAATACTAATTAAATTGGTGTGTTTGTGTGTGTGCGTGTGCGTGTTTGTGTGTGTTTGCTGAAGGTGGTTCATTACAGCTACTAACCAAATTAAGTCTTGAGGACTCTATAACAAAAGCGCTAAAACATTGTCTCTGCATACATATTTGTGTGTGTCTGTGTCTGTGTCTGTGTGTGTGTGTGTGTGTGTGTGTGTGTGTGTGTGTGTGTTTTAAATTTAGAAATAATATTACAGATTTGTATTAGTCTGTTGTAGCATAGAGTTGAAGTCAGAATTATTAGCCCTCCTGAATTATTGGACCTGCTGTATATTTTCCCCCAATTTCTGTTTAACGGAAAACACATTTCTAAACATAATAGTTTTAATAACTAATTTGTAATAACTGATTTCTTTTATCTTTGCCATGATGACAGTACATAATATTTGACTTGATATTTTTCAATATACTAGTATTCAGCTTAAAGTGACATTTAAAGGCTTAACTAGGTTAGTTAGGCAAGTTAGGGTAATTAGGCAAGACATTGTATAACAATGGTTTGTTCTGTAGACAATCAAAAACAAATATTGCTCAAAGGGGCTAATAATATTGACCTTAAAATGGTTTAAAAAAATTCAAAACTGCTTTTATTCTAGCCGAAATAAAACAAATGAGACTTTCTCCAGAAGAAAAAATATTATAGGAAATACTGTGAAAAATGTCTTTCTCTGTTAAATATCATTTGGGAAATATTTAAAAAGTAAAAAACTATTTACAGGAGGGCGAATAATTTTGACTTCAACTGTATGTGTGCTTGCGTCTGAGTGTGTGCCCTGGTGCGATTGTTGTACGTGTACTAATTTCAGTGTGTATTTGTGTAAGATTTGAGGAGGTGGTGCCGCCAGGATGTGGGTTTTGTCACATACCGTACGATGAGTTGAATATACCGTTTCCAGCTCAGCTCACCTACTGCTACTGTTGTCGCCGCTGTAAAGTTCCCGATGTGCTCTTCACCACCATCGACCTGCCTGTTGATGCTAACATCACTGGGAAAGGCTGCTTGATTCAGGCCAGGTAAAAACCTGCCAGAGCAACCTGTTTGTCCTCTGAAAAAAAACTCTCAATTAAACAACACTTCTACTGTATACCCCATTCACAATGTCTTTTAAATATAATAGTTTTAATAAATAATTTTTTATAAATAATTTACATTTTTTGCCCTGATGACAGTACATAATATTTTACTGGTTATTTTGCTAACCAGTATTCAGCTTAAAGTGCAAATTAAAGGCATAACTAGGTAAATTGGTTAACTAGGACAGTGCTTGGACAGCAGTGGTTTGTTTTGTAGCCAATTGAAAAAATGCATTTTTTAAGGAGGCTAATAATTTTGACCTTAGAAATTCTAGCCAAACTGACTTTTTTTAATTATAAATTGAATAGGTAGTATATATAATATAATATAATATAATATAATATAATATAATATAATATAATATAATGTATTAAAAGAAAAATAGAATAGGAATTACTGTGAAAATGTCCTTGCTTTGTTAAACATGAATCGTGTAATTTCTATTCAAAATAGAGATATTGAGACAGAAATATTGAAATAATATACAAATATTTTATTATTTGCTTTAGTAATAATGATTTTTTTTACATTATTAACATTTGAATGATCATTTTAATTTGCTTATAAAAATTTAATTTTTTATTAATATTTTATCTATTTGCCATGATGAGAAATCAATTGCCAATTGAAAAAATATCTAAAAATATTATATATATATATATATATATATATATATATATA
>CAIGQW010053418.1:151820-186454 GCA_903798125.1 Danio choprae
ATGTATGTATGTATGTATGTATGTATGTATGTATGTATGTATGTATGCATGTATGTGTGTATGTATATATGTATATTGTGTATTTTTAGATTTCATCTTTGAATAGTTAAAGATAAAAATCAGATTTTCTATAATAAATTACATTACAATTACTGTATGATTACATCATATAGCAACAGCAGGGGTCAGCAAATGACATATTGATTAATCACTAATGATATTTTAGAAGATAAAGTATAATGTACTGAAATGCTTGTTGTTTCTGTAGGTGGGCCTGGTCTTCTTATACTTTCAGTGGTGAGTAGTTTTTCTTGTCAGTGTGTGTTACTGATGTTACACTCATTCGCAAATGTTCTTGTTCCCTAAATTGCATCTGTTATGTAACAGTGTTTGGTTTGGTTTAACCGATTCACAACCGTAGCAACAAAACAATCTCGACCTTGACAGACACTTAGTGTTATTTACAGTCTTCTCTCATCTGTGTTAATCTGCTTTCGTAACAAGTGAAATGATCTCAGCACTGCAGAAGTCACGGTTACAATAAGTGTCAGACATTGAAAAGCACTATTTGACTGTGTGAAAATGTCTATGTAATTATTAAGTAAACATCTATACTATTTTAGGGGCCTCACGGTGGCACAGTGGGTAGCACGATCGCCTCACAGCAAGAAGGTCGCTGGTTCGAGCCTCGGCTGGGTCAGTTGTCATTTCTGTGTGGAGTTTGCATGTTCTCCCTGTGTTGGCGTGGGTTTCCTCCGGGTGCTACGGTTTCCCCCACAAGTCCAAAGACATGCAGTATAGGTGAATTGGGTAAGCTAAATTGTCCGTAGTGTATGCGTGTGAATGGGTGTGTATGGATGTTTCCTAGTGATGGGTTGCAGCTGGAAGGGCATCCGTAGCGTAAGAACATGCAAACTCCACACAGAAACGCCAACTGACCCAGCCGAGGCTCGAACCAGTGACCTTCTTGCTGTGAGGCGAACGTGCTATCCACTGCACCACCGTGAGGCCCTATTTTAGGATTACGTCCATGTAATGCATGTTAAATAATAGCTGGGCTGATTTGTCAACATCATTAACAAAGGAAACACTGTTATTTTTTCTCTTTATAAATGCCACCTGCTGGCAAAGAGTGCATTTGCATTTTTATTCAGCCTGTTTGCTGTTTTTTTGGGGTTTTTTTAGAGACACCAATATACAATGTACACACCCATCAATATAAATGATATAATATGAGCTGTTTAAAATTAGATTGTTTTGCTAGATTTTGTTTGTTTTGTTTTTGGTTTCTCGTAAAACTGAAGTCAAATCATTGTTTTTATTTTATATTTTCAGATGTTTACAAAAATATTACTACATTATCCATACAGTTGAAGGCAAGATTATCAGCCCTCCTGTGGCGAATCCTTTTTTCCCCTGTTTAAATATTTCCCAAATGATGTTTGACAGAACAAGGAATTTTTCACAGTATTTCCTATAAAAAATTCTTCTGGAGAAAGTCTTATTTGTTTTATTTCTGCTAGAATAAAAGCAGTTTTACATAAAAAATAAATAAAATAAATTTAAGGTCAATATTATTAGCCCTCTTAAGCAATATATATATATATATATATATATAATTTTTTTTGATTGTCTGCAGAACAAACCACTGTTATACAATGATTTGCCTAATTACCCTAACTTGCCCCTAATTAACCTAGTTAAGCCTTTAATTGTCACTTTAAGCTGAGTCTTGAAAAATATCTAGTAAAATATTATGTACTGTCATCAAGGCAAAGATAAAAGAAATCCGGACATTTTTTGCTATTTCTGCTGAGAATTTTGTATAAAAAACTGCGGATTTATGCTGAATGATTTTAGGAGTATCATAACTAAAAACTTAATATGTGAAATAAAAAAATAAGACTTTTTTTTTTTTTTAACTTTAATTCAATGTTTACAATGCAAATCCAATAAGATCCACTTATTTGGTAAACAAAGCAAGTCTCTCATATGATATATCTACTAAAAGACAGAACATATTACTTTACAAACTGTATTGTAAATCACAATAAAATGAGTGAAATTTTATTTAAAAACTGAATAAATATAAAAGTACACGCATTTACACAAGTAAATACATAGACTCAATGATGGGCTAAAAATCTGCGAAATCTGCGGATTTCTGTATGTGCAGATTCCGTGTGGGCCTACAAATGAGTTATTAAAACTATAATGGTTAGAAATGTGTTGAAAAAAAATCTTCTTTCCGTTAAACAGAAATTGGAGGAAAAAATTAGAGAGGGCCTAATAATTCAGGAGGGCTAATAAATTCTATCTTCAACTGTACATGCTGCTACTTCCATATTATTGTAGCACAGTTTATGCTAATACAGTGTCATCAGACTTTGATATATTTATAAGAAGTACAAATGCCCCAAACCCACATAAGACCCCTAAGAAAGATATTCAAATTAGGCTCTGTCAATTTGCTTGGTAAAATTCAGCAATCTAAGTCGGCTATTAAACACCAAGATCAATGCATCACTTTTTTTTTTTTTTTCATTTTTGGCTACTCTTGTCCTCAGGGATAACCTGTTGTTGGAGACCGGCTTCCTGGCCATTCTCATCGCTCCAATGAAAATGCCCTGGTCTTCAAAGGTGCGTCTGTATGATAATGTGACATTCTGGCTGCTGCGCTGGTTGCTGTTTCGACTGATGTTTGCGTCTGGTGTGGTCAAACTGACCAGCCGCTGTCCCACCTGGTGGGGTCTGACAGGTGAGGAAAGACTCGTTTAGATTTCTTTTTGGGAAGTGATAATTATTCATTTGATAAGTGTGTTTTTGTGCTAGTGTGCTTGCTGATTTAGACCTGGCACTCATCTATATATTGTAAGGTCATTTAAGAATGCATACTGAGGACCAAATTTAACCTGAAAGTCTATTTCATTGTAATGTGCAATGTGGCTGATGCAACGCAAGTTTTTTTTTTTTGCTAGGTATCATTTTCATGTCCTGTGCCATGTTTAAATAGCAAACACGTTTGTGCCCATTTGTGTGCCCATGGAAAGGCGATGAAAAGGAGGTGTGTTAAGGCGCATTGTTGGCACCTTGTTACTTTGAGGCAACTGAAATAGACTGCACCATTGACCAACTAAAAGCTGGTCTAAAGTCAATGGCTCTGTTTTTTATTTTTATTTTTTTATTTAGTTTATTCATTTTTGTTAGGTAAAGAGTGTGTTAGTGATATGCTGCTATAGGCGAGTCCACAATGTTCATATACATTGCTCATTACACACACGTGGATGTGCAGCAGCACACAAACATCTTTAAATAGGAAATTAAAACATACATTTTAAAAGTATTACATTTACATTTAAGTTATTTTAAAATGTTAAAGATTATATGGCCTACATAAATAAAAAAATGCCTGTGTCATTATGCATTGATTGTCATTGCATGTATCACAATGAACACAATGCATATATGCAGTAATGATGAATGACATTGTCTAATTGCAGATCTGTTTCCGCGCTAGTGAAGCATCTAGTTTTTCTGCGTGCAAATTCTACCGTGTAAATAGCGAAACCGCCATGGACGCGAATGCAACATGCTCTTAAATGGAATGGGAGATGAGACTGTGATTGGTTTAATGCATGTTATGCCCAAAACACACTAATAACTTATTAAGAGAATAAGGACAATCCATTTAGACCATGTCCCGAGTGCGTCAGCTATTTTTCATTTGATCTTATCTTAATATTTTCTTTAAAATATAAAAGGTGGATTGGGTATGCCCTAAGTGCACTTTAGAAGATGTGCTTAGATTTGTTAAAATAGAGCCCATTGGCTTTGTTTAAAAAGCACATTTGTTCCAGATCTAAACACCACAGTGCTGCTTTAAGTTTTCTGATAACCTGAGTCCATATATTTATTATGGTATTAACAATACAGCTTTAGTTGTGAGGATGAGGATATGTGTTGATAAGGTGAATGGTTTCTGTGAGAAGATAAATTCAATAAATAAAAAAAGTGCAACATGAATCTGAATACAGCTAAATAATTGCAAGCTAGTGTGTGCATCTATACCTAATTTCACTGTCAGTTGAAATTATACAGTGTGCAAGTCTTTAAAAAAAACAACTCATCAGATTCTAAGATCAAAGTCATGCAGTTTTGTGTTGTTCTGTCTTCAGCTTTGACCTATCACTATGAGACCCAGTGTATACCGACTCCACTGGCCTGGTTTGCTCATCAGCTGCCGATGTGGTTTCAGAAACTCAGTGTGGTGGGAACATATGTTATCGAGATCGCTGTTCCCTTCCTGTTCTTCAGTCCCATACGGAGACACAGACTCACTGCCTTCTACATGCAGGTGAGTAGACACGCTTGTGTTTTAGTTGACGATTGTTAATTTAACGGAGCAGTGTGTAGGATACAAACATTTAGAATATTTGAAGGGTTTCTTTGGACCCCTTTTGGACCCCTCCAAAAAGGACTCTTCCAGGTTTTCCATGACCGTATGAACCCTGGTAAAGTCATGGAATATTGACATGGAAATATTTGACATGGAAAAACAAAAAAACTACATCTGATGACTTGAATATAGGTTAGTTGTCTTATTTTCTGTCCTCGGCCGAAAACATGCTCTCACATTATTAGTGCTGTGTAAGCATTATCTAAATAAATTGTACATGGATATATAAAAAATTGGTGGCTCAGTGGTTAGCACTGTCACCTCACAGCAAGAAGGTTGCTGGTTCGAGTCCCAGCCGGGTCAGTTGGCATTTCTGTGTGGTTTGGGGTCTGTGCGGTAAAGGTGAATTGAGTAAACTAAATTGGCCGTAGTGTATGAGTGTGTGTGTATGGGTGTTTCCCAGTACTGGGTTGTGGCTGGAAGAGCATCCGCTGCGTAAAACATATGCTGGAATAGTTGGCGGTTCATTCCTCTGTGGCGACCTCTGAAATAAAGACTAAGCCGAAGGAAAATGAATGAATGAATGAAGATAAAATAAATTGAAACTAAATAGATTGTTGTGTTTTATGATATGCTGTAATAAATTTGAACGTGCATTGTTGTTCTTATTATTTACCACATATACGTAGACATTACATGAAACATTGGGTCATATAAATTTACTTGAAAGTCTTGGAAATGTCATGGAATTTTAGTAGTTAAAGTGTGTATGAACCCTGCACTATGCACATGCGGGTTGCCAGATTGAGCCTTAAACTGTAATCTTCTCGGCTAATGTTTACATTTGTAATATTTGTATTATTTGCTATTTAAAAACCACCTTATATGGGATCACCTCTGAATCTGCGTCTCATTTCGGAGGTCAGAGTTTGCATTTTCTCCTTCAAGACTGAAATGAAATATAATGTGTTTGCACCAAGGCAACACGGGTTGCCAAAATATAATTGGGTAAACTGGCAGTAGGCTGGTTTAGAGACCAAAACAAAGACAGACGTTCTGACACAGAACACACATTGTCAAAAGAGAAAAACTAAATTTTCCTATAACCAAGTGTTCATTTAGCATGTTTCTTAAATATCTGCAATCATAAAATGGTATTTTTATGCTTTAGAATAGTCAAAAGCTTACATACAGCACCTTTAATTGATGATTGATCGTAGTAAATTGGCATCTCTTGTGTGTATGAATGCGTTTGTTCATGATCTGAGAACGCTGCCATGTGTTTATGCGTTAATTTGACGCACTTATATTTTGTAGGTGCTGCTTCAGGTGCTGATCATCCTGTCTGGGAATTATAATTTCTTTAATATTCTTACGATCACCCTGTGTCTGTCACTGCTGGATGACCAACATGTCAATTTCTGGCTCCGCAGACCATCGCCAAGGACAGAGAAAAGTATGGACACTCTTATTTTGATTAAACTTATGTTTCACGATTTTTTCTGCTTTATTATTTGTTTTTAATTTGTAATGTATTCCTGTATATTCAGCATTATTACTCCAGTCTTAAGTGCCAGAAGATTGATTTAGAAATGAATCTATAATTTGGTGGTCAGGAAATATTTGTTATCGGTTTTGCAGGTGGAAAGTGTTGTGCTGCTTAATGTTTTTCAGGTTTCTTTGATTTAATAGAGAAGTAAATGTAGGAGTTTTTGTAGTATCATTAATGTACTATTGTAGTATTTATTAATATTTTTCCTTATTTAAAATAAAAAAAAAACGGAGAAACAAAATGAAACAAAATTTTATGTTTTTTATTACAATTTTATTATGTTTTTATAGATTTTTTTGTTTTCATGACAAAATTTATTTAAAAAGTTTTACTTTTTAAGGTTTTAGACTATTTAGATATATTCGGCTCATGCTGTGTTTCATTTTCAGTTGCGATTAAACATATTGCTTTATGCTGAAAACATGTTAGGATGCGATGTTAAACCAGGTCCAGAGGCCATAACTCATTATTTGAGTTTTCTCTTTCAGCATCATTGCAGACTCTCTTCTCTGCACTGGCCGTGATGTTAGAGATTGGTGTTTATGCTCTGCTTTGCTACTGGACGGTCAAATACTTCCACCTGCAGGTGGACTGGGAAAAGAAAAGCGTGTCCTCCAAAACAGGTGAGTGTGTTTACATGCACAGTTTTAACCCCATTATGCTTAATTAGTCCTCAGTAGTGCATGTTTCCTGTTTTCCTTTATTATAGTAAGGTCAGAAACGTACTGTACGTGTGCTCTGGACTGCAGATTTAAGTGCATCCTGACAGAGAAAAGATTTTGCCTTAAAGGAGGAGTAAATATATCGCAAACTCAAGCCCAAGAATCCCAAAAATGCGTTCTCATAATTTGACTTGCAAATCATGATTTATAGAAGTACTACAGTCTGAAAGCTGCACCTTGAGAAGATCAAATGTGAGCCATAAGTTTCTCGTTGACATGTAGCAGCAGTACTAGGTATTTAATAAACACGGCCTATTTTGAGTTTCTTTTATCTGTTGAACACACAAAAAAAGACATTTTGAAAAATTCTGGCTCTCATTGACTTCAATAGTTACTATTTTTCCTGCTATAGAAGTCGATGGGTGCCAGCAATCGACATTCTTCAAAATATCACCTTTTTTTTTTGTTAAGCAGAAGAAAAAACTCATAAAGGTTTGAAACCACACGAGGGAGACTAGGGTCTACTCACACTAGGTACAGTTGCCTTGAACTGTGCCTAAGGGTGCTTGTCCTAACACCCCTCTTCCCCGACGGCCTGCACTCACATTGCATTTTACCTTCCGAGTCGGAGCATGCTTGCGTCATAGATGATGCGACTGTTCAGTTTAACAGGAAGAGAAGCGCTCTCGCTCAGCACAGTGGACATTGCTTTCGTTATATCGATTTGTATTATTTTGAGTCGTTTGGGATGCAGTGACACACAGTCAAATATTTTGTGGAACGGATCCACCACTTTTGATGCTCATAAATTATTATAAAGTCATCGTGCTGCACATATTAGGAGGTTTGCTGAAGGTATCAGCTGATGTGCAGTGAGGCGTTTGTATCTTTAATGACAGTTCTATGACAGTTTGCGTTCATTGAAAAGTAAGAATGATTAATAAATCCATATGACGCCCAAGCCTAACCGAACCGCGCTCTGGCACACCTCTTCCAACCGGGCCATGGCCGATTCGGAGCACTCACACTTCTCAAATGAACCGGGATACGCACCAAGGCACGGTTCGGAAAGCCTAGTGTGAGTGCATCCTAAATTTATGAGGTAATTTTTATTTTTGGGGGAACTATCCCTTTATTAAAGTCCTGTAAACATGCATTGCTGGATTATTGGTTTGCATGTGAAGCGAGACAAATTGTTATTTCAGTAAGCAGTTTTTTTGTGAATTTTTATTTATTTTACTTTTTGGCATATTGGCATGCATGTTAATGTGCTTATTTTTCATTGTGATTCATCGTTCTCCATGTTCTTGTTCTTCAGCATTCACCTATTTTGAGTTCAATGGTTTCCTGAAGACAGTATCGGTGCCCAGTATCTGGATAGGTGTTCTGTCCCTCACCTGGGAGATCATCACTGCTATGTTTAGGTGAGTGTTACAGGTTTATTTATGGTTTGTTAGTTCAGTATAGGGCTGCACGATATTGAAAAAATCTAATATTGTGATATTTATTTATTCTGTGATGTATACTGCGATATGAATGCAATTTTACTAGATGAGTTAAATAACTATTTGGACAAATTATATCATTTTAGATTGATTGGGATGATTCTGTAGGGGAGTGCATAATACATAATAAGCAATGTACAAGCATAGATAAATTAAATAAAGAAACATATACAAATTAAATAAACAGCATTTTATTGTTTTCTGAGGAGTCGAACTGTATTCAGATGATTATTTATGTTTTTTTTTCCATACTGTTGCTGTGTATAGTTTTAAAAACCAGTCTAATAGTCAACCACGGCTAACAGGTTACAGGTTTATTAATGATTTGTTAGTTCAGTATGTCCATTAGATGGCGTCCTGGTAGAAAAGATGTTTCTGATTGTGTGTGTATGTGTGTGGGTTTCAGATGTGCGTGTGTAAAAGGAGTGCTGTGGCGTCTCTGGACCTCAATCCAGTGGGCTGTTATGGCTGCGGCTACAGTCTCAATGTTTGCCATCAGTCTGGTCAGTAAATTTCCTGTCAAGGTTATATTTGGAGGTGGGGAGAGTAGCCAAAAATTAGACTCGAGTACAAGTAAAACTACTTTTTAAAAAACATTGCTCTGTAGTGCGAAATATCAAGATTTAAAATGAGTAATTTATTAGTGTTTTGTAGCTGTACCGTCTACCATAAATACAGTTTGTCATTGTGTCATCAAATGATTATTGTTGCAAATATGCCTTTTAATTTTAATATGGACTATTGTTACACTTAAAGGGACAGTTCACCTAAAACTGATAAGCTGTCATCATTTACGCACCTTTCAGTAGTTTCAAACCTTTATTCATTCATTTTCCTTCAGCTTAGTCCCTTTATTCATCAGGGGTCGCCACAGCGGAATGAACCACCAACTTATCCAGCATATGTTTTACACAGCGGATGCCCTTTCAGCTGCAACCCAGTACTGGGAAACACCCATACACTCTCACATGCACACACATACACTACAGGCAATTTAGTTTATTCAATTTACCTGTACCGCATGTCTTTGGACTGTGGTGGAAACCGCAAACTCCACACAGAAATGACAACTGACCCAGCTGGAACTCGAATCAGCGACCTTCTTGCTGTGACGGTGACAGTGCTAACCACTGAGAAACTGTGTCACTCTCAAACCTTTATGAGTTTTTTTTCTTTTCTTTTGAGCACAAAAGAAGATATTTTGAAAAATGCTGAAACCTGTAACCATAGACTTCCATAATATTTGTTTTTCCTACTATCGAAGTCAATGGTTACAGGTTTCAGCTTTCTTCAAAGTATCTGCTTCAGTGTTTAAGAGAAGAAAGAAACTCGTAAAGGTTTGAAACAACTAAAGGGTGTGAAAATAGTGTGTAGCTTTTCATTTTTGGGTGACGTTTATTACCCGTTTTAGTGGGTGTCTTATGTAAATCATGGTAAAAATGTATGAATAAATTAGTCTGCTTGGACAAACAAGACGCGTTCTAATTAATGTAAAATTCATTCAAATCTTTTAATACCTTTTTGTATGTATATATTAATTTATTTTAAATATTTGATTTGATCTCCATTGAATGATTTTTTTTATTTTAGTAAACAATAACACTGATCTCTGTTTATATGTTCTTAACATTGGCGTGAATTTGAAGTTGTGATAGTCTTTATCTTGCTACATTATGACACGCGTCTGAGTGAACCTGCATTTTGAACAAAACTTATAAAATGGTTCTTTATTTTGGCCGTGGGGGTTGATTTGATTATTGTGGTTTGCTATTGGTCAATCTCGTTTGAGTGATAGGTTGGTTCCGCCCTCACACCAGTAAACACCAACTAGAGAAGAGATGTTGTTAAAGAGGCAGGGGAAGTTAATTTAAATTAAACTAGCACACGTGAGTTATAAAATTCTTTTTAATTACCAGGTTTTTACAGAAAGTTCTATTAAAGTCTTATTGTTAATGAATTTGATACCTGTGGTGACGTTTACGCTCTTTTTGTATGCATGCGTTTATAAATGTAGTGCACCTACATTTTAAATTTTTTATTCTATTTTATATATTTGATTTTTTTTTTATATATATTTTTTATTTATTTATTTAATATTTGTTTATTTTTTACCTTGTTTTGTTTTATTTTATATATTTTTTATATTTTTTATTTTGTTATATTTTATTTTGTTATTTTTTTATTTTGTTTTATTTTAGATTTTGTATTTTTTATTTAATTAATCTATTATTATTATTATTATTTATTTATTTATTTATTTTATTTAAAAAAATAAATTCCCCTATGCTTTTAAAACTGTGCAAATAATAATAATAATAATAATAACTTAAGACTAATAATGCAATATGTGTGCAGGTTCCCTACACCTACATTGAATATGATGCGCACCTTAAACTGTGGCCTGGGATTCGGACAGCCTTTGAGATGACTGACCGATACCATCTGGCCAACTCATACGGACTCTTCCGAAGAATGACCGGGGTCGGAGGCCGTCCAGAGGTGATCATCGAGGGCAGCATGGATCGCAACACATGGACGGTCAGTTTACAAGTGTTTCAGCAAGTGTTTTGTCATATAAGAAATATTAAATGAAAAAAACTTAAGTAAAAAGGTCTGAAATATTGGATAATTTCTGAGAAGTTGGATTAAAAACAGAATTTTGTGCTGCAAAATTTGCAAAAAGCACAAGTTTCCCAAACACTACTCAGAAAATGCTTCCAGAAAGTGAATCTACATGCATGACAGTGAAGCTGATAGTAATGGGAAGTTCGGATCATTTTACTGACTCGGACCTTTGAGACCTTCCGAGTCATTTCGTTCAATTTGCCAAAATATTATTAAAATGTTATGAGTTGCTTCCAAACTCATCTACAACTACACCAAACATTGATTACACTGCTAACAAGTCATAACTAGAATGCCATAAGAAAGAGAAAAGAATCATTTATTGTTTACCTGGTATTTTGTCTATGATTATGTCCGCTCACCTCTTCTGGCAGATCTTCAGATTTGAATGGTTTGTTCACGTCACACTGACAGTCTCGTATAAGCTTAACCAATACACACAGTCTGAGCCGAAAGGAGCCATGATTAGTTCACCTTTCGAGTCTTCTGGTTTTTAAGTTCGTTCATTACGTGACAGCATGTAAAGAGATGACTCAAACCTGAGGACTCGAGAAAAGATAAGATCAAATCTTTTTCCAGCTCTAAATGCATATGATTGGCTTCTATCTTTCACGTGATAAACGAATGACTCAAATCGAGGACTGCTTATCCTGATTGTGCGTGCATGTAAACTGCTTTTCATCTCGTTTTACACTTGAACAACTAAATTAACGGATTGTATGTTTGATCTAAATTAAATGATTGTAAAAGGAACCATATAAAATTGAAAAAAGTCACATGAACCGTTCAGCCCAAGTTTATCGGTAGGGGAAATGAAACACTAGCTGTGCAAATACCCTATTGTAATGTCTGTGCAGGAGATCGAGTTCATGTATAAGCCGGGGAACATGAGCACAGCGCCCCCTGTGGTGACTCCGCATCAGCCCAGGCTGGACTGGCAGATGTGGTTTGCAGCTCTGGGTCCACACACACAGAGCCCCTGGTTCAGCAGCCTCCTGCACAGACTCCTGCAGGGCAAAGCAGACGGTGAGATGACGAATGCATGTTTTACATCAGCATCAATCCAGATACATTTGAAGATGTATTTATTGATTTTGTCAATAATTTATTATTATTTTCTTCTCAAAAGATGCTCATCTGCTGTAAATCGTCAGAAAATAGGGTGCACATGCATACAATGGAATAATTGCTGAGATTTTATGCTTTTTAAAGTCTGTATAAACCGGAAGCTGCGACCAGTTTTTGGGGGGTTTTCTGTATTGTAACACGATGAAACAGAATATTAAATGAGTAAACAGTGGGCGTGGCTTGTTTTTACTCCTGCGATCTGATTGGATGTAGTAAAGCATTTAATTCTGAAAGATCGGGTTTTATAAGAGTTATTACAACCTAACAGACACCTCCTCCTCACCATTTCTGTTTACTGTCAAAACTGACAGTTAGAGGGGCGTCACTACCTCAGACAGACATAATCAGACAGAGAATTTAACTTGAAACAAACAGGAAGTGCATTTTCAGATTTCAATTTTAGATTACAATGGCAAAGTATTTTATTCTTTCCTAATGACATGCACAGATGAGATGTTGACCACAAAACTAGCAATGTGAGCCAACAAAAATAATATGCTTAGTTTTGATTTCAATTGTACTTTAAACATTATCATCTCATTTACAAATATCCCATTGCTAGTGCATTTGTGTTGCTTTTACAGGCAATTTAGATTGAAACGGGCTACAGTTTATGCGAAACATTGGTAATGTTAAACCGGTCATGCGGACCTGAGTGCGCCAGATGCGTTTTTAAATCATCAAGATGAATATACATTACATATAGTGTGTAAATATTGAATTGTGTGTGTTGTGCAGTGGTCAGACTCATTCAAACAGATGAATCTCAGTATCCGTTCAGCAAACAGCCTCCTGTGTATCTGCGAGCTCATCGCTACAAATACTGGTTCAGTGAGCCCAAAGAGGATGGGTGAGAACACACACACACACATGCACACGCATTTCCATAATGCATCAATCTATTAATGCAGAGCATAATACATTATGATTGCTATAACTGAAGTGTAATGTGTGTAATCTTCATTGCATGCGTTTTGTATCTTGGATGTGTTTAGGTCTTTTCCTCAGCGATGGTGGGGACGAGTGTATGTGGAAGAGTTCTATCCCATAGTGCAGCTGGGCGACTCTTACCTTGAACAGATCCTGCTTCAACATGATTTAAAGGTCAGGAGCCAATCTGCAGTCAAAACCCAAAATCAAACTTTATATGGATATTGATTTCAGCTGAGAAAGAGAGCAAACACACCAAAAGTTCACCGTCTGTTATCTGCAAAGTACTTTGATTCAGTGACGTTTATAAGGCGTTTTCATTAGCTTGCAGAAATGGATTAAAGCAGAGATGCCCAAAGTAGGGCCCGTGGGCCAAAGTTGGCCCACAGTAACCTTTGATTTGGCCCGACATCCCATCTGCAAAGAGAGGGAGAATGTTGGTGGTTGGGGCGAATGCCTTTGACAGAAATCGTCATTCTGAATTTGATATTTAACGTAATCTTTTGTTTCTTTTTTTGTTTTATTGCTGAGCTACAAAAAAAGCCGACTGAAATTAAATGATTCAGTTAAATATTGTAAATGAATCAGAGTTTTAAAATGTAAATGCTGTCACTTGACGTACAGTACATCTGACATCTACGAGCATATCAAGGTAAAGGCAGGTGCGGCTCGACTAGTGTATTCAGCATTAAACTCCGTGTTATAGATGGATTTGTTTGAGTTTTTACAGTAAGTTCATTATAAAATGTTAAAAATGATACTGCATTAGATATTAAATATGATTTAAAGCAACATTTTCTAGTTTTGTTTTTTAAAATATTACTGAATAAATGAGGAAATTCCCCTTGGCAAATTTAATGTAATACTGTTTGGTATATGTTCAGCCCACAGCCCTCAATCAAGTTTGGTTTTTGGCCTTTTATAGGAAAAAGTTTGGGCACCCCTGGATTAAAGGGATAGTTCATTCATAAATGGAAATGTCTGATTTCACCCTAAAGGTTTTTATATTCAGTGTATAAACCAGCTGAATGTAAATGATCTCACTTATTTTACAGGTTAAGTAAATAAACTGGCACGACAAATAATACAATCGATCATTAATAAACAGTTAAATCATTGCATGTTTATTGTGCTAATATGAGTGAAGATGCACAAAGCTGACCCCACTTTAATGTTTCAAAAAACAGACAAGAATATGCAGTGGCCTATAACAAAAAGTTAACAGTTTTGCTAGCTATATATCAAACATATACATTTTATGTATGCACTACCAGCCAGTTTTTGAAGAAAAAAAAAAATAAATTTTTTAATGAAGTATCTTCATCAAGGCTCGACAGAGAGACGTAATCTGAGAATTGAACTGAAAACAAACAGGAAGTACTTTCAGATTTCAATTTCAGATTACAAGGCTAAACTATTTTATATGTATATTTTTTTCCTCTAAAAACATGCACAGATGAATTGTTCACCACAACACTAGCTCTTCATGTGTTTGTCCATCAGGATAAGGCTCCTCCGAGGCGCGTCTCCAAAGCTCTACTGCCTCGGTTTTTGCGGTGTGTTGGAGATCATGTGCGTGAGATACCAGCTCCTCTTCTGCTCTGGAGTCTCTTCATCTCGGCAGCGACTGTGTGTCTCCTCAACTCTCTGAGACCGCACAAAAAACATCACCAATCACTTCTGAACCAACACATAGAGAAAGAGCCCGCAGGACAGACAGGAGAAGAAGAGGAGAAGAAACACGAAGTGGAAGAGGAGGAGGAGGAAGAGGGGGAGAAGAAACATAATGAGGAAACAGAGGAGGAGGGAAAGGAGGAAGAAGAAGAAGCAGAGAGTGAAGAGGAAGATAAAGAAGAAACTGAAGAAGAAGAGACCATAGAGGAAACAGAAGCAGACAGCCTTAGGAAAAGGAAGTGAGGTTTTTTTAGTCATTCTACTAAGGCTTTAAATGAATCTCTGCACTGTAAACAAAAATATCTGTTATAGAGATAGTTCACCCAGAAATGGTCATTGACTCATTATTTACTTTCCCTCAGGTGCTTCCATAACTTTGAGTTTCTTTTGTCTGTTAAACACAAAGGAAGATATTTAGAAAAATGTTAGAAACCCGTAACCGTTCACTTCCATAGTATGAAAGACAAATACTAATGGGTACCGGTTTTCAACATTTTTCAAAAGGTCTTCTTTTGTGTTTAACAGAAAAAAAGAAAATCAGACAGGTTTGTAACGAGTAAAGGTTGAGTAAATGATGGCAGAATGTTCAGTTTTGGGTGAGTTAGTTTCCATATTTTGTGACTCAAATGTGTTTTTTTAGTTTATTTGCAGTTGTGAATTGCATTATGGGACTTATATGGGGATCTGTGCTCTGTCAACCTTTGGGGTTGAACATTGAAATCTGCTCTTTTTTTTTGTTGAGGTTTTAGTATATTTGAAACAATATATTGTAAAGAAATAATATACAGAAATACATCCGTAAATTAATAGATAATGTACTGGCAGTTTATTACCAGGTTTTTGTACTGCAATTTACAACAACCTAAACAATATATCACTTACTGAAAAATCGATAAAAGTCACTTCGGCAAACTTTCAGAAGTTGTTAGAGAAACGATTGAGTTCCCATAATGCAATTCAAAAGCATAAATAAACTAACCAACAAAAAAACATGAATCACAAAAATATGTAAATCTGTTAATTTTCCTATATGTATTTTGTTTACAGTGTGGACTTTCTAACACCAGCTCAGGGTATTAACATCTAGCCCATAATATCAGCACTTACACCTTCTCTGTGTCAAAACATTGGCTTTTCTGTTTGCACAGGCGCTTTTTGAGAGATGTAGGCAGTGTAGAGACACATTGATGTATTTCAGCTCAACCAGACAGACAGAAGGACCAAAAAAGGCTTATAAATATCCCTCAATTGGTTTGACAGGCAAAACAAGGTAGGTTACTGTTTTGCTTGCACACTACAATCATATTAACAAAAACCCTGGATGTCTTCCATCTTGAGACTTGAAATGAATCATAAAAACACATACTGGACTTCATCATATAATAAAGCAATGATTGATTGCATATATTTGACATAATGCTTTATGAATGAAGCCCAGTATGCACTTTGCCTTACACTATATCAAGAGTATCAAAGAAATATTTTAAATGAATTGAGTATCATCTTGTATATGTGCTGACATGAAAGTCTTTATATTGTTTATTGGACTGTAACTGGTTATGGTCTGTGGTATTTGTGTATTGTATTAATGTTTGTGACATCATTAAGCACTGTGATGTGTGTAAAATGTTGCATGTTTATTGTGTTAATATGAGTGAAATGCACACAAAAAAACCAACACTTGGCTTTAATGTTTTGTAATATTTTTAATAAACATAGAAAAATATGCACCAGTCTAAGTGCTGCTATTTTCAGAATATTTAACAAAGCAGTTATGCTGTTACCTAACACCTCAAGTAAATTAATATAGTGCTCAATATATAAATGAATACACAAGAAGATATATTGATATCAGTTAATCCAAGCTGTAATGTAAAGTCTTGGATGATAATAACAATTTCCTTTTGTTTCTTGTTGGACAATAGTTGTTTGAATTGCTTTTCTCAATTTATTAAAAACAAATTAATAATGGTAACTCTAACAATAAGGTCAGTTAGTTGGTTTGTTACCAGTAAGCACACTTGTTGATATTAGATTAGATTTAGGTCATGACGCCAGGTTACCAAAATTCAATGTTTAGCCAGTGCCTAAGAACAACGCTATTCTGACGTTCAATAACGACGTCAAATGACGTTGATATTTAATTGATTTTAGGTTGTGTTGGAAACTGACTAAAATCGAATGTCGAGCCAAAATTTTAAACTGACGTCATATTGATGCCAAATTCTGACATGTTATTCGTCAGGTATGACAACCAAAATCCAATGTCTGATAGACCTCATAGTGGTAACATCCACGCAGTGTCAAGCTGTAACATCATTAAGGCTGATTTATACTTCTGCATCAAGCAGTCGCATACCCCTCGACGTGGCTGGCACCGAACTACACGTCACAACGACGAGTAGCGCAAGCTCTGTGATTGGTTGGCTTGGTAGCGGTGACTAGTGTGGACGGTGCTGAGAGCTACGAGCCCGATGGAGCGAGTGTTTACAAGTGTCGAGTCCCGTGAAGGAGCTCCAGATGGAAACTTTTGTTTTGTGTTTACCTTATGATTAAAGTTGTTGCACGTCCGCCTGTTCCTGCCTCTGAATGACCAAGTTTGAGCTACTTGTACATTAAGGTAGCATTCAGAAAAAAACAACACCCGTGAAGAAACTCGACACAGAGGAACATAGAGTTTCTGAAGTGTAATTGCAGAGCAACACAAACAGAATGCAGAAGTATAAATGCACGACTACGAGCAAGGCATGTGCCGTGGGTCACGCCGATCACTCCACGTAAAAGTGTAAACCAGCCTTTAGACATTGATATTTGGTTGATTTTAGGCTGGACGTTGACGTCAGCCAACTCGATTTTCATTTCCAAACAAAATGCAACGTCCCCATGGCATTGGGGTACAACGTCAATCTGACGTCATGTTGGTGTCCTGTGCCTGCTGGCTTGGTTCATGTAAAAATATTGATTTACACATTTTATTACAATCAAAAGTAAGTTCTAATGTAGTTAACTAATATTAACAAATGTAACTATATTGTAAAGTTTTACTAGAATGATAATAAAACACATGCATACAATTTTTGTTTTAATCTCTGTGGAAAAATAATTAAGAGACCACTTGAAAATTGTCAGTGTTTTGGATTTATATTTATGTAAATTTCCTGTGAATTTTAAATAATGTTGTGATTTAGAGCTCTTTATTTCACATAAAAGTCTAAGATATTTATATAAACTTTTAGACAACACAACACCAATGTTTTAACTTTCGAGAAGTTAAGAAATCATTATTTGGTGAAATAACCCTGACTTTCAATCACAGCAAAAATGACTAATTAGCAAAAATAATTACTAATTAGCAAAAATAATTAAATTATATTATAATTTTACAATTTAATTATAAGAAATCAATAAAATTACTATTTATATTATATTAATTTTACCTAATAAATCTAGTAAATCTGGAACTACTATAATTTTCAGTGGTCTTTTAATTTTAATTCATCTATATTTAATTAATCTATAACATCTATATATCCATACACCCCTTTTCAACAAATCCACATGATTTACGCTATCATTCAGTATTAACAAATGAGTGTGTGTTACTGGAATTGGACGCATTCACAGAATTACGGCACACATTTACCACTGCAGGACCCCAGGGCAGTACTTATCAATGAGAGACTGATAATATGGCTTCAGCCTCTCCACGTCTGGTAGTTCAGTGCTCTTTGTGTACAAATCAAACTTGCTGTCGGGGAAGAAAGACAAACAGACACACGTTATTGATCTACGTGCAGAAAGGCACAAAAAAGAGGCCAAACAACTGCCAAAATTAAGCTGTCATTGAGAACCCAGTGACATACTTAAACTCTTTGACCCAGGGCAGCATTTGCTGGTCTTTTTCGTTGCATAAGTGCATGTAGTCGCCATTTGAATGCCAGGGGTAGAAGGAGTGGAAACGGATCATATAAAGACCCTGTGGGAGACAAAAAACAGTGTGAGAAGTTGGGAGTGGTATCTTCTAAAAGCATAAATGTGGGTGCGTTGTGTTTGTTTTTGGGGTGAGATCTGTGCCTTTACCTCCTCAGGTATTGTGCATTTGTTGAACTTCATGACCCGGTATAGATACTCTAGATAAGTGCAGAAACAAAATCACAGTTTGTCACTTCAGCAGTAAATTCTAGACCAGAATGGTAAGAATTAGTAAGGTGTTAGTAAGATTTGTTAATGTTTTGGGGTAAAAAAAGTGCTCTCTAATGCTGAATTTATTCTCCACACAGAAATGCCAACTAACCCAGCTGGGACCCGAACTAGCAACCTTCTTGCTGTGAGGCGACAGTGCTAACCACTGAGCCAGTTTGTCGCCCCCTCCTTTAATCTTACTGACCTAAACTTTTAAGACATTGATGAAACATTTAGATGTAATATCTTAATGATTACCAAAATCACTCACCATCATGTCCCCAAGACATCAGCACATTATCAAGGCCACATTGTGGTTCATAAATCCCAAATTCTGTGCTGCAAAGAGAGAAACAAATTTCATTATCATGTGGCACGGTATAGACTCATTTTAATCTATTTTATTTTTAGGATGCCTTTAATATTTCAACTTGGATGTAAACAACTAATTAAATAAATCTAGCTGAATGTTGTTTGAGAATTGATGGAGTATTGCCAAACATTAAACAATATTCATGTGTTTTTTTTATATACACTAGTTCTAGTTGATCATTTGGTATCAGAAGTGGCTTATATGAAAGGCAAAGGCCTCTAGATTACGCTTATTTCACCAAAATAAAATATGATCTTGCCTTGATTTTTAATTATTTAATTAGGACAGTAAGGTCTGACTTTGCTTAGACAAAAGTCTTGTCACTTAACAGTAATAATGTACAGTATAGAATATAAAGTCATGGTGCAGTGGAAAAAGAATTAATATTGTGTTTGACTCCCATGAGCTTGGAGTACTGCATCCATACATCTCTGCAATGACTATTAATAAAGTTTAATAAAGTCATCTGGAATGGCAAAGAAAGCGTTCTTGCAGGACTCCCAGAGTTCATCAAGATTTTTGGATTCATCTTCAACTCCTCAATAATGTTCATGTCTGGTGACTGGGCTGGCCAGTCCTGGAGCTCGTTGACCTTCTTTGCTTTCAGGAACTTTGATGTGGAGGCTGAAGTATGAGAAGGAGCGCTATCCTGCTGAAGAATTTGTCCTCTCCTGTGGTTTGTAATGTAATGGGCAGCACAAATGTCTTGATACCTCAGGCTGTTGATGTTGCCATCCACTCTGCAGATCTCTCATACACACCCATACTCAATGTAACCCCAAAGCATGATTTTTACTTCACCAAACTTGACTGATTTCTGTAAGAATCTTGAGTCCATGCAGGTTCCATGATGATGATTGGGTTGCAGTTCATCGGAAAAATCTGCCTTTTACAAGGCTTTTGTCAGGTAGTGTATATATTTTCTAACACCCCAATGATTTTTACCATAAATTAGCACCGATTGTCCTCCGATTTTATTTATATATTGTCATTTTTTACAAAATAATTGTCGAGTCAAAACCTGAGCCAAAATTGTCCAGTAAGTTTGGCTTAAAGTACAATAAAAGGCTTATTGAGCATTATGCACATTCTTCAAAACATCTTCTTTTTTGTTTCATGTAAAAAAAAAATCAGTCACACGTTCAGTTATACATGTCATTATTCTTTTACCATGTTATAATAGTTTTTTAAAATTACAATTACAGTTTTAGCTAATTGTGATAAAAAAGGGTAAACAGAAAATAAATCAATAATCAAACTGAAATTAATTAAAACTACAAAATAAATACAAAAACATTAACAATATAAAGCCAAACTAAATCATTTAAAGAGATTCATTCTATACTTAATTAATACTTAAGTATTAATTACTATACTTAATTCTAATACTTACCCTTTACTTGTTTCAAACCGTTACGAGTTTCTTTCATCTGTTAAACACAAAATAATACATTTTATAAAAGGTAACCATTGACTTCTATAGTATTTGTTTTTCCTACTATGGAAGTCAATGGTTACAGGTTTTCAGCTTTCTTCAAAACATCTTCTTTAGTGTTCAACAAAAGAAAGAAACTCATAAAGGATTGGAACCACTTGAGGTTGAGTAAACAGTGAGTCATTTTTCATTTTTTTTAACAGTATCATTGAAAGTTAAATAAAAATGATCTATTAAATCAGAATTATCTCTCTATTTTTATAATTGTATACTAGTGTAGCATTTCAAAATAACTACACTGATATTTCCACTGATCTCCGTGTATAGTTGTGTTTTGTGAAAGGTGTGGTGCTGTACTTGAGTGCAGGGTTCTTTCCATCTGGATTGCCTTCAAATGTTGAGTTTCTGAACACTATTGAATTCTGGAACTTGCATCCCACTGGGTATGTGTCTCCAACTACAGCCCACTGAAAGAGGGTGTTTATTGCATATAACTAGGGCTGCACAATATATCGTTTCAGCATCGATATAGCAATGTTTGCATTTTGAAAAGTCACATCGCAGGATCTGCGATGTGAAATCGGGATTATAGTTGAACAGGAGCCACACACTGTAAAAACATATCTGTAAATTAGCAGTTCTCCGTATTTTGTGATTCATGTTTTTATTTTCCCACATCATTTATGCTTTTGAATTGCATTATAGGACCTTGATCTTTCTTCCAACCTTTAACCTTGAAAAGTGACTTTTATTAACAATTTTAATAGTTTAAAGTGATATGTTGTCTGGGTTGGTGTTGTATATTACGCTGCAAAAACCTTGTAATAAACTGCCAGGACATGTTCTGTT
This sequence comes from Danio choprae, assembly GCA_903798125.1. Taxonomy (NCBI): domain Eukaryota; kingdom Metazoa; phylum Chordata; class Actinopteri; order Cypriniformes; family Danionidae; genus Danio; species Danio choprae. The sequence goes on from CAIGQW010053418.1 coordinate 173,132, forward strand.
ATTTTACAGACTTATTTCTCTATATATTATTTCTTATACATTATATTATTATATCAAACTACTAAATGGCAATAAAAGTCACTTTGTTAAACTGTAGAGTTTATTTTTCAACATCAAAAGTCGACAGAGCAGAGATCAACATCCCATAATGCAATTCACAACTGTAAATAAACAGTAAACACTTGTGAATCACAAAATACGGAAACTGTTAGTTAACAGATATCTTTTACAGATGCAGTTGAAAAAAACATGTGGTTTATGGTTACACTTTGCAGTAACTCCACAAATTTACCAAAAAAGGTATAATTTCATGTATTTTAAAGGCCTGTGTAAGCATTCCAAGCAAGTTTAAAGCAGTCTGGCACAAACATATATAGTGTTTGTAACTTAACGTTAGATTAATTGTATTTATGTATATATATGATGAAGACTACAGCAGAGGTACCCAAACTTTTTCATATGAAGGGCCAAAAGCCAAATATTGTTGCGAGCTGTGGGCCGAAGGTAAATATAACTAACAGTATTACATTAAAGTTGCCTAATTTATTTCCTAATATTTCAAAATAAATAGAAAACATTGCTTTAAATCGTATAAACTAATGCAGCATAACTTTTTAAATGATAACTTATTGCAATAAAAAACAATCACATTGACAACAGAGTAGAGGTCAGTGCTGAATACACTAGTCAAGCAGAATCTGTCTTTGACTTGATTTAATTGAAACATTTAATTTCAGTTAGCTTTTAACAATAAAACAAACAAAGGGTTACATAACATTTGAATTGACAATCTCTAAACCTTCCCCATCATTCTCACTCTCTTCTCAGATGGGATGGTGGGCCAAATTAAAGTTTACCATGGGCCGACTTTGACCCGCAGGCCCTAGTTTGGGCATCTCTGCTATACAGTGTTATTTTACATTTTGATAACTCAATTCATGTAACTGAATTCTTCTAGACACCCAGAAAACTGTAAATCACGGTTTAGTTTATTTGTATCTTTGCTACTGTATTTATCAATGCTTGCGATTGCTTTATTATATTTTATGCAGATGTACTGGCCTACAAAACCATCCCAATTAAGCTAAACTTACAAATTCTTTCCAAATAGAGCCATTTTGGTCATCTGGTGAAATCACTGTATTTCAATATCGCAGTATGTATCAGAGAAAAATAGAAAATCGCCCTGTCAGGTATTTTTTTCCAATATCGTGCAGCCCTACATAACCCATGAGGTCTCTGACAAAGCTTATTAGACTGCATTTATCTCTCACCTGTGGCTCGCCGTACAACGCCATGACCTTTCCAACATCATGGATCAAACCGACTAGCTGAAACCAGTCTGGAGACAGATGAAAATGAGAGATGCAATTTTAAATCCAGTTACATTTTTGGATTTTAACAGTAAAGAAAGTTGCTAATCACCGCCAGCATTTTTGATGATGTTCACCTACATTTGACGGCCCTCAGAATATTTTCTGCCAGGAATATATGAGCATATTATATGTCAAAATAAAGAACCAAGCCTCTGCTTTCAAACAAAAAGAAAAAGCATTTTATTATATCTTCATAAGTTCATTTATTATCTCCACTTAATTGCAGGTAGGTTTCATCAAAAATGTACGAACTACTTCTCTTAACGTAATACGCCTAAAACATGATAGAAAACTCGTCAATGGCGATTTGGAGAGGGGTTTGTTCACTCAAAAATGAAAATGTGCTTGTTATTTTCTCACCCTCAATTGGTTTTAAACTTTTATGAGTTTCTTCTGTTGAAAACAAAAGAAGATATTTTGAAGAATGCTGAAAACCTGTAACCATAGACTTCCATAGTAGAAAAAACAAACACTATAGAAGTCAATGGTTTTCAGCATTCTTCAAAATACCTTCTTTTGTGTTTAACTGAAGAAGACAAAAGCTCATGTATGTTTGAAACAAGTAAAGGGAGTAAATGATGACAGAATTGTTAATTTTGGGTGAACTGTCCCTTTAATTGATGAGTTATCTTCAATTAAATCTTCAATTGGCATGGAAAGAGTTAAAGGTATACTGTTATGATTTTTACACTTTCAGTTTTCTTTTGTGGATTATGTTGAGCATTAAACAGTGAGTTATTCTCTATTACGACAGCAGAGTTTTCTCGCAGGAATGTGTGTGCAGTATCTCTGGTGTACATAATTCCCACCTGGTTGAGTTGCATTAGAGGTGTGTTGTCTCAATGTCCAATCTGTGACTTTGTTTCACAGATCTAATAAACCCTTTTCACACCCTTTCTCAGCAGCAGAATTCGTCATAGTTGGGTAAACTTAGAAATACTTACCACAAATAGATTTTTTGCATTATAATTTGCTCAAATAGCAAAGGTAAAACTCCACAATGGATTTACCAAACATTAAAAAAAAAGGAAAATAATTGTAAGTCTGATAACGGCAAGTGGAAGAGAAACAATGTCATGAAATATATCTTTTTTTTAATGTAAATATTTAAGTCTTTTAAGGATTTAAGGCTGGGTTCACACCAGACGCAAAGATCTGCATCACTCTCTCTAGTTTACTCACGGGATGTTTTTCCCCTTGTGAATGTTTTGCTTGAGTTCTTTTATTTAGAAACGTGTCTGAAATTCTGCGTCATTCATACTGTGTGCGTGTAGATAATTTGCCTCTATTTGCGTGTTTGCGTTTACTTTTTATGTAATGTACTTGCAAATATTGAATTCCGCATTTGGTGTGAACCCAGGTTAAGATGCTGATGAAGGCTGAGGCTGCACAGGCTTCACCTTCTGAAAAGTGGGCGGGGAGCAGCATCTCATTTGCATTTAAAGAAACACACAAATTGATGTTTTTGTTTCCACCCAAAACATACCATTTAGAGTGTGATTTAATAAATGATCAGTCTTTTGACAATGTTTTTAGTTCCTTTTCTGGACTTTAACCCTTGTGTGCTGTTGGGGATGTTTTCATCCATTCTGGGGTGATTTTGAGTCTTAATTTGGCCACAACTTTCTCTGTGTTTCAGCAAATGGACAGAATTTTGTTGACAAATGACATATTTTGGGAAAATGCTGTCAAAAACTCTGGGCAATTGACTACCCTTTCGTTATGTTCGTGACTGTTTTTACCCCGTTGACTTCCATTAAAATGTAATTTTTTGATTGCAAAGCCATGACACTATATAAGCATGCATTCTTGATTGTTGCTGGTTTGTACGGTTGGGAAGAGGTTAAATTAGCAATTAGTTTGCCATCAAAGCATAGTTTCTGGCTTGTATATGGAGTCATTGAGTAATGGAAGTCAATGGGGCAAAAACAGCCTCGAACATAATGAAAGGGTAGTACATTTGTACAGTACACAAGTGTTAAACATAAAGAGAGCTCTCTAATTTCATCTAAAATATCTTCATTTGTGTTCTCAAGATCTCGAGGGATTGAAACAACACAAGGGTGAGTAATTAATAACATAATTTTATTTTTTGGGTGAACTGAGACTGAGACTTGTATTATTTTTCTTTTAATGTAACATAATAGGACCCTCTTTTAGTTTTGTTTTTTAGAGAATGACCTTTAAAGCCCTGCATTGATCAGAAAGTTGAGAAAAACAGCTTGAGGTTGGTGTTTGTGTGAAAGCTTGTGTTATCTTGAGTACGTCGAGTGCCTCTTGTGATCTTTGTCCTGCTGTTGGCTTACCTTTATCAGGATGCTCTCTGCGGATTCCCTCGGCCGTCTGAAACGCATGGAAGGAGTTGGGAAAGTCAACATCAGGGTCGGATTCATCCACCAGCTCGTCCAGGGAGTCGATGCTGTCCATCATGGTCAAGCTGAAGTGACTGCAGGTCGACCACACCTGGTGCTGGAGGTCAAAGGTCAGAGGTCATCTTTATGTAAGCAGTTATTCTAGATTAACTCCAGTAGAAAAACACACAGTTCAGCTATGAATAAACTTTATGTGCTATATGAATAATTAATACTGAATTTATTGCCATAATAAATCTAAATAACAACAAACAACCTAAAAAGTAAATAAAAATAGTCAAGGTAAAAATAAACACTGGAATAAAAAGGTCTTAATACTGTATTTACAGAAGATAACATTTATTTATGAATTCTTTGCATAATTATTATATACATTTTTTATTGATTTGTATTTATTTGATTTTATATATTATGTTAACATTATATAGCATAAACATTAGGTGAGCAGGTTACATTGTAACCCCGCATCCTAACAACACGCTTCAAGACGTGATTTGCAGTGATAAGCAATTTGGCTGTTTGCACCAGACGAAACACCACAGAAATTTACATACAGCCATTCAGAAGCACATAATAGTGCGCTCACTGCACTCAACGAAATGCTAGGGTTTATAATCTAATTAATACATGTTAAACCTCTTTAACATTATTAAATGCTGAATCACTGATATGTGTTGGCTTGCACTGAGTCACACTGAGTTATTTTATTTTGAAGATCTGAGGTGAACTATCTGCTGCTGCTTTCAGTATATGGCAATAAATCTCAGGTAAAATGGCATTCAAACATTATTAGCATTTAACACTGAATAAAGCACATGAGGTGTACCTGAGGTAAACACTGTCTAAAGTAAAAAAATTCAGGTGTTGGTTAGAACAAAAACTCCTTTAAATATGGAAAATATTCCTTTAATCGCGTGCCGTTGCTTTTATTTAGAACATGACTAAATCAGCCTTTAGGCTGGATATTCAGGATGTTGATTTCATCAATCTGGCGTTTGCGTGTGTTTTGAACCAGGCATGCAATACATAGTTCAACCACTGGGTGTCAAACTTATATACTGCACCTTTAATTGTTATTTATTGAATTCGATTTTTTTAAATGTATTTGTTTTTATTCAATTAAAAAAATAATTAAACTTTGACTTGATGTCATTTTTATTTGCTTTCATTTTATTTTATTGTATTAGATTTTTTATTAATTTATTTGCTTTTAATTTAATATTTTTTTCATTTCATTTTTTATTTGTATGTCAGGGGGAATAAAACAAAATGAAAAAAGTCACGTCATATATATATATTCCCTTTATTAATCTGGGGTCGCCACAGCGGAATGAACCGCCAACTTATCCAGCATATGTTTTACGCAGCGGATGCCCGTCCACCTGCAACCCATCTCTGGGAAACATCCATACACACCCATTCACTACGGACAATTTAGCTTACCCAATTCACCTGTACCACATGTCTTTGGACTTGTGGGGGAAACCGGAGCACCCGGAGGAAACCCACGCCAACACAGGGAGAACATGCAAACTCCACACAGAAACGCCAACTGACCCAGGCGAGGCTCGAACCAGCGACCAGTGACCTTCTTGCTGTGAGGCGAACGTGCTACCCACTGCGCCACTGTGAGGCCCTATATATATATATATATATATATATATATATATATTTATATATATATACTTAATAATATACGTACACATTTCATCATGTTAAAAATGGATACATAATAGAGCTGCACAATATATCGTTTGAGCATCGATACTGCAGTGTGTGTATCCGCAATAGTCACATCGCAGAATAAGATTATTTATTAAAGATCAAAAGATAAAAACATTATTAAATATTATTATTTTTAAACAATTTATACAATGATGACTATGTTAGTTTGATTGTTTAATTTCTGTACCTGAATCCTGTTAGACTACCATTAAAAACCATCAAGAACTGTTTATTTCCCTTTTATCTTTGCTCTGTTGTGTTTGTATATGCTTGTAATTTATTATAATTTATGCAAACGCACTGCATAGAAAAGATTTGATCATCCTAATCTCTCTAAATGAATGCTATCTTTCCAAATGGCTGTTCAAATCGTCTGGTGAAATTATATTCATATCACAATATATATCGCAGAAAAATATATATATCGCAAATCAATTCATATTTTTTCAATATCGTGCAGCCCTAAAATATAATGATTTCTATACGTACAGCAGTGAAGTACCAACCTTCTGCTTGACAAAGTCCAGCGTTTGGTGTGTGTGCATCAGCTTGTAAGTGTTAAACACACGGTCGAACAGATCTCCATTCTGAATTACACAAGTAAACATATCCAGATCAAAATAAATCCATGAATTGTTCATGAATATGCAAATTTCAAAGATTCAAATTTCACCTCAAAGTTCCTAAATTCAGTTTTGTCTTTCTCATGACATTCAGGTCGATATGCCAAAGAAGGGTCTGGACCCTGTGAGTAAAAGAATGAATGTGTAAGAAAACTGGCTAAATGGATTCCACCATCAAAGCGTGAAACATGCAAGTAATGTGAGGTACGTACCAGGTTTACCACCCTCATGTCGAGCTGTGCTTCAGTGTGATTGATGTGGTTGTGTGTTTTGTGTCTGTCAGCACTCAGGGTTTATCAATGGTGCTTATATGAGGTCTCTGAACTGTAGTCTTCATTACTAGTAACTCTTTAACTTTCCCCGGTTTACTTTCTCTCTCAGGATTCCAGGGGTCCGTCAGACATAATGTGACCCAAATAGAGCAGTCTGGTTCAGAACATTTAAGATTAAGATGACTTTTTGTTTTTTTTACTTGTGTTTTGATTTTAGTTTTAATTTGATTTCAGTCCTCAGAAATCAGTATTTTTTAGACATATTTTGATTTATATTTTTAATTATTCATTCATTCATTTTCATTTCGGCTTAGTCCCTTTATTAATCTGGGGTCGCCACAGCGGAATGAACCGCCAACTTATCCAGCATATGTTTTACGCAGCGGATGCCCTTCCAGCCGCAACCCATCTCTGGGAAACGTCCATACACACCCATTCACACTCATACACTACGGACAATTTAGTCTACCCAATTTACCTGTACCGCATGTCTTTGGACTTGTGGGGGAAACCGGAGCACCCGGAGGAAACCCACGCCAACACAGGGAGAACATGCAAACTCCACACAGAAACGCCAACTGACCCAGCCGAGGCTCGAACCAGCGACCTTCTTGCTGTGAGGCGAACGTGCTACCCACTGCGCCACTGTGAGGCCTATTTTTAATTATGTAAAACTCTAAATATTTTTTTTATTTATCAGTGACTATTCAAATAAAATAAAAAATGAGATGTAGTTTTTATTGTATTTATAATGTCAATCAACAGAAATTAAAGTATAAATATGGTATATATACATTTTTACTTTCATTTGTGTTGAGTTCTGTACTGTATAGAATATTTAGCTTATTTCTAAAACTATATTTTGTAAAGAATAAGTTATTAATATATATTTATTTTCCTCAGTGTTTGTTTTATCTGTTTTACATTTGGGTTTTGTTTTATTCATTTTAATTTTCGGCTTAGTCCCTTTATTAATCTGGGGTCGTCACAGCGGAATGAACCGCCAACTTTTCCAGCATATGTTTTATCCAGCGGATGCCCTTCCAGCTGCAACCCATCACTGGGAAACATCCATACACACTTATTCACACTCATACACTATGGACAATTTAGCTTACCCAATTCACCTATACTGCATGTCTTTAAAATTGTGGGGGAAAGTGGAGCACCCGGAGGAAACCCACGCCAACACGGGGAGAACATGCAAACTCCACACAGAAATGCCAACTGACCCAGCCGGGGCTCGAACCAGCGACCTTCTTGCTGTGAGGCGATTGTGCTACCCACTGCGCCACCGTGCTGCCCCGGGTTTTGTTTTATTTACATTTTAATATTTAATATTATATCAAATTATTTTTTTATTTTAATTAGTATTTTAATTCAATTCAATTTAATTCATCTTTATTTCTTTAGCGCTTTTACAATGTAAATTGTGTCAAAGCAGCTTAACATAGAAGTTCTAGTAAATTGAAACTGTCAGTCCAGTTTTCAGAGTTGATTTTAGTTTGAAAAGAAATTTTATCTTCTGTATAAAAAAAATAAATTATATATATATATATATATAATATTTATTCTTAAAGTTGTTTTAAGATAAGATGTTTTTTTTTAGTATGAATGAACAGAAAGTAAAGTAAAAAAAATAAGAATACATTTTAGAAAAATAGGATATTTGGTTTATTTTTAAAAAATATATTTTGTAAATATACATTTTAAAAAAAAATTTAAATATTAAAAAACCCATTTTATTTTACTTTATTAATATATATTTTTTAATCTGGCTTTTGTTTTGATTTTGTTTTTAGCCTCAGTCAAAATAAATGCATGGGTCATCTCCAGAACATTTACAGATCATGGTAATTGTCTGATTTTGACTCTGTCGAGTGCTGTCGAGTGCGTTTTAGGGAATTGTAGTGACCGTATTTGTTTGCCTGAACTGAGCTAACGTAAAGACTAGTGTTTATGTGTGTGCGTGTTTGTGTACAGTAATCTACACCCCTGATTTCTATTGGTCAGTAGTTTGTGGGTGAGTCTGTGATGTAAAGTATTACGTCACGAGTGCTGAGGGCACAGTGTTAAAAGATAAAACCAAACAGATAAAATGCAACATTGAAACATACTTTTTTTGTCATTTGACACATCATGCAATCTTTTAATTACGTGTTACTCTCTCTAAATGTTACAGTTAATCCCGTTTAGTAGATGCTATAACTATACCATAAAAGTACATTTTTCTATTGACAGACATTCAAAATTGAGCATTGGCACCATTAGTTAATAAGAGCAAATAATGCTGAAAATAACAATTTTATAGGAGAAAAACTACTAAAAATTGTATTATGACGTACAGTTAAAGTCAGGAGGAGCCGCCCTCCTGTGAATTTTGTTTTCTTTTTAAAATATTTCCCAAATTATGTTTAGCAGAGCAAGAGATTTTTCACAGTATTTCCTATAATATTTTTTCTTCTGGAGAAAGTCTTACTTGTTTTATTTCGGCTAGAATAATATTATATATATTATATATATATTTTATATATTTTTAAAAACTATTTTAAGGTCAGTATTATTAGCCCCCTTAAACAATATTTTTTTGATTGTCTACAAAACAAACCACTGTTAAACAATGACTTGCCTAATTACCCTAAAATGCCTAATTAACCTAGTTAAGCCTTTAAATATCACTTTAAGCTGAATACTAGTATCTTGAAAAATATCTGGTAAAATATGATGTACTGTCATCATGGCAAAGACAAAAAAAATCAATTATTAAAAATTAGTTATTGGTGGCGCAGTGGATAGCACGATCGCCTCACAGCAAGAAGGTCGCTGGTTCGAGCCTCGGCTAAGTCAGTTGGCATTTCTGTGTGGAGTTTGCATGTTCTCCCCGTGTTGGCGTGGGTTTCCTCCGGGTGCTCCGGTTTCCCCCACAAGTCCAAAGACATGCGCTATAGGTGAATTGGGTAGGCTAAATTGTCCGTAGTGTATGTGTGTGAATGGGTGTGTGTAGATGTTTCCCAGTGATGGGCTGCAGCTGGAAGGGCATCCGCTGCATAAAACATATGCTAGATAAGTTGGCGGTTCATTCCGCTGTGGCGACCCCAGATAAATAAAGGGACTAAGCCGAAAAGAAAATGAATAAATAAAATTAGTTATTAAAACTATTATGTTTAGAAATGTGTTGAAAAAAAATCTAAGTCTCTTTTGTTCAATCCATGTTGACCATAATTATCAACACCCTACATGTTGCGTCATCCATTTCCCAAGATAACAGCATAGCTAAAACCTGTAAAGAGATCAGAAAACATCCTTCCATACAGAATCTTCCCCAATGCTTCAGTTTTCCTGCTCCATGTTCATCCACTTCAGTTCACTCAGTCACGTTATATTGGGTTCAGGTCAGGTTAATGGGATGGTCATGCCAGGACATATACACACATATACAGTGCTCAGCATTTATAAGTACACCCCTCACAAATCTATCTTTTGAATTCATATTTTTAATAGGAAGCTATACAATATTATATATGTGCATATACATTAGATTAGTCAGTACTGAAGCCAAATCTGGAGCTTATCTAACAAAATAACTTACAATAACGGTCCAAAAACTAGTACACCCATATTTATATGTTATAGAAAAATATTAAATACAAATTTTAAAAAGAGGAAAAGTAAAAAAATAGCAAAATGTAGTTGAAAATTTTGTAGTATGTAATTTTTTTATTTAATTTTTTTAATAAATTTAATTGTATCTTTCAATTTCTTAATATGTTTGGTGACTAAAATATTATTTTAATAAATATATCTGTTTAATAAATGCACCAAAATACATTGCCTATATTCATTATATACATTGCCTATATTCACTGAGAAATGTATACAAATATTCATGTTCAAAATGGGGCGTACTCAATCATGCTGAGCACTGTATATATTAAATATATCTAACACACACAAACATATTGTCAAAACAAACTTTTATTTTGGATGTGATTAATCACAATTAATCTTTGCCCAGCACTAGTTTGCTTTAATCTGTTTGTATTTGCTATTATCCATGAGTCTCCATGGTCATTTATCTATACAAAATGTCAGGGTCTAAATCCAGCAGATGGCAGTCTAATATAATCTATACTGCCATCAGAATAATAAGAACCATCAAAATAAAATGAGGAGGTTTTGAATAGTCAAACTGTATACTGTTAACAGTAGGGAAAATGTAGAATTCATACATTTATTAAACAATTTTGCATAAAATTGATCAAAAGCAATAGAAATACACCTTTATTAATTCACAAAAGATTTGTATTAAAAAAAATATTAAAATACTTTAATTCATTCATTCATTTTCATTTCGGCTTAGTCCCTTTATTAATCTGGGGTCGCCACAGCGGAATGAACCGCCAACTTATCCAGCATATGTTTTACGCAGCGGATGCCCTTCCAGCTGCAACCCATCTCTGGGAAACATCCACACACACCCATTCACACACATACACTACGGACAATTTAGCTTACCCAATTCACCTGTACCGCATGTCTTTGGACTTGTGGGGGAAACCGGAGCACCCGGAGGAAACCCACGCCAACACGGGGAGACCATGCGAACTCCACACAGAAACGCCAACTGACCCAGCCGAGGCTCGAACCAGCGACCTTCTTGCTGTGAGGTGAACGTGCTACCCACTGCGCCACCGTGAGGCCCCTAAAATACTTTAATATAATAACATAAAAAAATATATTTAAAAATATGGCCCATCTTAAACTTTTGAATATTAGTGTAACTTCTGGTCTGCCTTCATATTAAGTGGCCTTAATTACTAGGTACTCAAAAAAATAAGTATAATCCACTGTATTTATTGTATTTATATTGTACTTCTGGTGCTATTGAGGTGGGTACGGGTAAAATCAGGGACAGGTTTGGTGGTATGGGTAGGTTTAAGGGTGGGTTAAAGTGTAAGGGATGGTCAACAGTGTAACTCTTAATGTTCTTAATTACAAAAATTAGGTAGAAGTGTAATTACATGCAGATATTTTGTTTTAAATGACAATGTGAATACTTGCATATTAAGTGTATGGTTTGATTAATTTAAAAGTAAGTAAATAGTAATTAATGGTACTTAATATTCATTCATTCATTCATTTTCTTTTCGGCTTAGTCCCTTTATTAATCTGGGGTCGCCACAGCGGAATGAACCGCCAACTTATCCAGCATATGTTTTACGCAGCGGATGCCCTTCCAGCCGCAACCCATCACTGGGAAACATCCATGCACACTCATAAACACACATACACTATGGACAATTTAGCTTAGCCAATTTACCTATACCGCATATCTTTGGACTTGTGGGGGAAACCGGAGCAGCCGGAGGAAACCCACGCCAACATGGGGAGAACATGCAAACTCCACACAGAAACGCCAACTGACCCAGCCGAGGCTCGAACCAGCAACCTTCTTGCTGTGAGGCGATTGTGCTACCCACTGCGCCACCGTGCAGCTAATGGCACTTAATATAAAGTTAAAAAAACTAAACACTGGTGTTGTTATTATATCCCTGTTGCTCAGTTATCATATTATTAAGAAGGTACTTTAGGTCATAGTGAACTATTGATAATGTCTGACTGATGTCATTCTGACATTAAAGGTCACAGTGATCAGTGTATTACAGCATGTGTCTATGTCTTTGCATATTAACAAAGGAAAATGAGAAATCTTTTGCATTTGTTGTGTTTATTGACACATTTAAATCAATTTAAAAATAAACCACAGTGACACATATCCACAAACATTCAATCATTAGGCAGCATTTATTTACACCTCAAAAACGTACAGTTAAATAGCATCTCTTCCATTCGAGTCAATGACGTTAAGGAAAGCGATTGATAGTGTTGCTTTTATTAAAGTGCTTTATGTTTACTACTAACACTTGACCTATACGTGAACATAGCAGGCATTCCACCACTGTGACGATCAGTGACAGTGTTTGTGTTTCAAGTCGTCATCCATGTTTTATTTGTGTTTGTGTTTTTATGCTGTAAAGCCTGGCGTGTGCAACATACACGATCAGATAGTGTTGAACGTTTTGGAGCTTTATGGATGAAGTTTTGACGTCTTAAAAGTTTCAATGGAAATATACAGTGCTCCTGAAAGGCATGCAGACACTTCAAGTAGATGTGTGTAATATTCTAAATGAAAACACTTTCTCCAGCCTTAGTGTAAAGTGCAGAGATGGCTGTAAGTAAGACTTTCGTTTAAACATGTTGGGTCTGTGATGTTTTTTTCTTTACTTTGTTTGTTTGAGCAAACCTGTATGTTAATATTGATTTAACCAATGGTGTGGTTTTGGGGCAGGGCTTTGATTTTGTCCAGCCAATGTATGATTAGGGGAATGTTCCAGAAACCTGTTTGAAAACAGTTGCTATTTTCGCTTTTCCATTTGGTGACATTTTACTGCTAAACTGTATGGAATTTAATGAAACTAAGTGGTTTCTGCAAGAAGACAGCAGTTTTTGGCCTGTTACATAACTATTTTGGCTCTTAACTTAATTCCAGTCTGCGCCGATAACCTAGTGGTAAAGTGCGCCAACATATAGCATTGAGGTGACCCAAGTTCGAGGTCCTTTGCTGATCCTTTCCCCCTCTCTCTGCTCCCCATGTATTCCTGTCTCAACTCCACTGTCCTATAAAATAAAGGTGAAAAAAAAACTAAAAATATATTTAACTTAATTTCAGTTGAACTAAAAATGGATATTGTTATTCACTGAAAAATATACCTCTGCTGTTCACATTCATTCAAATATTTAAATGCTAAATGTCATTTTGACATGGCCATTGATAAATGACCATAACAACCAATACACACAGCTGCACTGTAAAATGCACTTAGTTGATTTTACTTTTTTATTGAGTTAACCCATTACAACTAGAAACTGTTGTTGATTTTTATATATATATATA
>CAIGQW010053418.1:186554-207272 GCA_903798125.1 Danio choprae
ATTAATCTGGGGTCGCCACAGCGGAATGAGCCGCCAACTTATCCAGCATATGTTTTACGCAGCGGATGCCCTTCCAGCTGCAATCCATCACTGGGAAACATCCATACACACTCTCATTCACACACATACACTACGGACAATTTCATTCATTCATTCATTTTCATTTCGGCTTAGTCCCTTTATTAATCTGGGGTCGCCACAGCGGAATGAACCACCAACTTATCCAGCATATGTTTTACGCAGCGGATGCCCTTCCAGCTGCAACCCATCTCTGGGAAACATCCATACACACCCATTCACACTCATACACTACGGACAATTTAGCTTACCCAATTCACCTGTACCGCATGTCTTTGGAATTGTGGGGGAAACCGGAGCACCCGGAGGAAACCCACGCCAACACGGGGAAGTAAATTCAACCAATCGCTTTAAAAGCAACAAGTTTAGTCACTTTTATTTTAAAGCCAACTAATTTCTTTAAAAATAATGAGTTTACCTTAATTTTTATAAGTAAATTCAACTAATGTCTTTAAATGCAACGAGTTTACTCACTTTTTTAAGTTAAATCAACTAATCACTTTTTACAGTGTGGTCAGATTTTGGACAAACATGAATAAATAATGACATCTTTCTACTGTTCCTTTAACCATAAACATGATATTGTTTGACAATTAAAACATAGTAACACACCCAACACACATTTTGTTCTGTCTTTTAAATAAATGCAACTTGGTTTAATATTTACCTAATGCTCTGAAATGCATAAATATTTAAGCATAGCTCAAGTGTCTGAATCCGGGATGTTTACTCTTAGTGTTTTCACGTGAGGCTTTCATTGGCTTAGTCAAGAGCGACTTGTCTCCGGTCAGAGAAGGAGACTGCAATCTTCTCAAACAGTGAGGGATTTCCATAAAGATAATGAAGCTTCAAGTCGCTTCATTACAAAAGTGCATTAAGTCTTTTTAAAAAGTGGCTGCAAACATTGAGACCTTTAGATAAAGACTGTCCTTTGTTAAAGGGATAGTTCACCCAAAATTTCTAATTTATTTACTCGCTTGTTCAAAACCTGCTTGAGTTTCTTGGGAAGATATAAAAAAAAGAAGATATTTTAAAGAATGCTGGTTGCTGGCACCCAATGACTTCCGTAGAAATATTAAACATGAAGGTTTAAAACCACATAAGAAAGAATAAATTGGGAAATTTTGAGTGAACTATCCCTTTAAATTGGTCATTCATATATATTTTTCTCTTCCCTGAGGTCCACTAAGGTGTTTTCTGTTGGCTTCTTCTGCCAAAAACTGCACTCTAAGGCAATCATGAGATACACTAAGCAATCCAAGCTGAAATGCTCTACTCAAACTATTCAGATCAGCCTGAAATGATCAATAATAAATGTCTTCTTCTTTCTTGAGCTCCTTCAGCAGGGCAGTAGATGCTATACACAGTCAACAGCACAGTCACTGACAAACTTTCCCTCTTTTTGCTCTTCAGTTCTTCTGGTGATTAGGAATAATATCCATCTATCATCTTCCTCATAACTCTGTGTGAAGTTTATGAACATCAAATAGACGTTTTCTGAATAATCGCCAACATTTACATACTAATGTCTTTATCATTAATGTTGTTTTTGCAACTCTGCTTTTGGGTATGTTTTCATTTAGTCTCAATTTCTGACAAAGGAACATCTGTAAATGGATTATGCCAGTTTGTTGCCTCACATTTTATTTTGGGAAGTGTTTTTATCATGTGGTCTTATCCGTAACTGTGTGGACTTCTGGGGTTGATTGGCGAGTCTTGGCGTCTGCTTTGGCTGTTCAGCTGGTAGAGTCGGTGGCTCAGGTTTTGGACCTGGCAAGTTCCAAGGACGCATCCGACACGCATGAGCTGCGGGTGCCCACGTGACCCTCTGAAGACATGCCGACGCTCCCGGAAATGTCCCTGAGCGCCACTGTTTTGACTGACCGGTGTGTTGGTTTGTCTCGCCGGGGCGCCTTTCTGCAGAAGGGCCCTCCAGACCAGTCGCCGCTCTCTTGCCTCGCTGCTCGGAGCTATTGAGGGAATGGTGATGGTTTCCTTAGCAACACCACCTCCTGTTTCTGGAAGCTTTTTTGGAGAGCTCAATCTGGTGAGAGAAAGAGAAATGGTTTGGTTGACCACCAGTAGAGCAATGTGAGCAAATCTATTTAAAGGGATAGTTCACACAAAACATTTTAATGACCTCATTTTTTTTCTCAGTCACGGGGTTTTTAACCTTAATGAGTTTGTGTCTTCTGTTAAACACAGAAGAAGATGTTTTGAAGAATGCTAATGGCTTACACCCATCGACTTTCATAGTAGACAAAAAACTGAGCACACTCAAAAAATGATTTTTGCTGCTTGTACAAACTACTAAAATGAACTGAAACCACACAATTCTTGAGATCATTTTTTTTTGGGACAACCTGATTGTTTTATGTTCAATCCACTTAAATGCGTTTAAAGTTAACTCAATTGATTTGTGTTGGGGCAGCATGAATAAATTGTGTGGAACCCAGCATTTTTTACAGTGTATGGAAGTCAATAGCACATGGGGAGGGACGAGATCTTGTGACATGAGATCTCGTGAGATCTGACTGGTCTCGCGAGAACTTCATGGTCGGCGCCAAGGCAGACCTAGTGCTGTTTTAGAACCAGAGCCTAGTTCCATATCAGTTTTTGTGCTTTCATCAGTGTTTTTTTTTTTAAGTAACACCAAACATTGTTGAGCTTGAATAGGAGTACCCAAACTCAGTCCTGGAGGGCTGGTGTCCTGCAGAGATTAGCTCAAACCTGCTGGAAGTTTCTAGTATGACTTGCAAGAGCTTGATTAGCTGGTTCAGGTGTGTCTTGGGGTTGGAGCTAAACTCTGCAGGACTCCGGCCCTCCAGGCCCTATTTTGGGCACCCCTGAGCTAGAAGTAAGAACCATTTTGGCGAATGAGATAAACAGAAACAGTTTTGAGCGCCATTTTTGAAATGGAAGTGGAACACAATGCACATTTTTGTCTATTCACATCACGTTGCGCTGGGTTCACGCCAAATGCGGAATGAAATATTAGAGCGAGTAAGTTACATACTGTGGATGCAAAATTGCAAATAGAAGCGAATTACTATTACATGGAATGAATGATGTGGAATACGCAATGGAAATGGTCTCAACCATGTCTACCGTGCAAGTTCAAATGAATCAACTCAAGCTGGGAATTCACGTGGGATAAACATCCAGCGAGAGGCTCACGGACCTTCCCGATCCCATCCCTCTTCTCTCTCTCCAACTTTTCCTCCTCTTACCGTGCATTCATTGTGTTTTGTCTTTGTCTTCTGAGGTGCAAGTCATTTATTAGGTAAGAAAAAAGGCCCACAGTGGCTTCTCCTACCGTATTCCATTACTCCAATTCCATTATTCTTTTTCATATTTGGCGCCAGTTTATCAGGAAGTGACACTTTTGTTCTCTTTGACTCTAGGATGAATATTGAATATGTTGATAACTCAGTTTTGCACATAAATCTAATTCACATCTTTGGATGGAAACATAGCTAATGGGTGCCAGATACCAGCATTCTTCAAAATATCTTCTTTTGTGCTCAACAGAAGAAAGACACTTAGGGTTGAGTAAATGGTGGCAGAATTTTAATTCTTGGGTGAGCGATCCCTTTAAATGCGTCAGACGTTTACACGTAGTTTGATTGGTATTAAATTAGAGGCTTGTCAGGATTAAGAGCACTTTAGGTGGAGTATTTGAAGGCTGTAATTAGTGGAGTGTTTCTCTGGCTGTAGTCCTAGTTATCTGTGGCATGCTGCACTAATATTCCCTCGCTCTAGGATGTGCAGTCCTTCACAGGCAAGTCTTCGCTGTCTTCTGACTGACGCCATAAGAGACGTTCTGAGTGTTTACTGTTTGTTACAGAATCAGTATGTACACCTTGCATTAAGATTCATTTTCATAAATCAAGTAACGAAGCACATTTTTCAATGGCACATAAACAAATGATAATTCTGTCTATGGGCCAAAGTGTTGTGTTTCATAAATGCCAGAAACAGCTGAGAGCTCTATGCAAAGAGCTGAGTCTAGCCATTTTTAAGAAACATCTGATCATGCATCTGTTTCATCAACACATCAATGTTTAATTGTCCAATAATAGTATTCCCTATTCCCTGTTAAATCCATTTTCTGGGAAAACATGACACACGTGAGTGGGTTTAGACTAGTCATGGCTTCTTTTATCCTCATTTGTAAGTCACTTTGGATAAAAGTGTCTGCTAAATTCATTCATTCATTCATTTTCTTTTCTTTTTGGCGTAGTCCCTTTATTAATCTGGGGTCGCCAAAGCGGAATGAACCGCCAACTTATCCATCATATGTTTTTACGCAGCGGATGCCCTTCCAGCCGCAACCCATCACTGGGAAACATCCATACACACTCATTCACCCACATACACTACGGACAATTTAGCTTACCCAATTCACCTATAGCGCATGTGTTTGGACTTGTGGGGAAACCGGAGCACCCGGAGGAAACCCACTCAAACACGGGGAGAACATGCAAACTCCACACAGAAATGCCAACTGACCCAGCCGAGGCTCGAACCAGCGACCTTCTTGCTGTGAGGCGATTGTGCTACCCACTGCGCCACCGCGTCACTCGTCTGCTAAATTATTAAATGTAAATGTAGAAAATTTTGTCAGTGGCGGGGAAAGAGTAAGGGTTATGTTGATGCCATTTTCAGCTAATTATTTTAGCAAATACTATTGCATTTTGGCCATTTATTTACATGAAAATGATATTTTGGTGGTTGAAAATTTTGTTAATGTGCAAGTTTGTGAAAACAATTCTATTAGTCTGTCTGTGTAAACTACTAAAATATAAATTACACATAATACATAATTTTTGATGACATAGTTGTCTTTACATGTATACTTTATTTACTTTGTCTTTGTATATGTATGTATGTATACATGTATGTGTATATATATGTTTGTATGTGTGAATATATATATATATATATATATATAAACACACCCCCTTTCACAGTGAATATAGGCCATAGTTTGATGCATTTAAACAAAACAGTTTTATTAAACAAAGGCACATTTTCTGCACATTTTTTTAATGTTTCTCTTGATTTTTCCTGGTTTTTACATTTTTATTTAATATTTTTCTCAATATATTAATTTGGCGGTACACATTTTTGGACCATGATCTTACGTTTTTTTTGTTAGATTAGTTCCAGATTTGGCTTTGGTACTCACTAATCTAATGTATATGCACAAATCTATTATTCTAAGGAATAATATGCTTTTTTTATATATATTAGTGATGTTAAAAGATGAATCACACGTTGTATTTAAATAATGTGTGTGTTTACTGAGCATATTTATTTATTTATTCATTATTATTATTTATTTTATTTTTTTATATTTAAACTTTTTTTCCACAGTTTTCCAAGCATTTGCTATTATTCAGTCAGACAGGTAACCCTGTTCAGCGGTTGTGCCAGACGCTCACGTGTGAGTCTGCTTAAACAGAGCATCACTAACACAGTGTTTTCTGTGTTTCCCACTGTTTTCGCCAGTTAAAAGTCTTTACTAGTTGCTAAAACTGTACTAGTCGCAGCATATTTTCTAGTGGTCATATAACTCATATAAACTCTGAGATGATGTAAAACCATGACTTAATACAAATGTGAAATGCAGAACCCAAATAGCCAGCAGTGTAATCCTGTGCAAATGATTTGTGGAGTACAGGGCCAAATGACTTTGATTTGGATGTACCAGTTTTCCGAATGGGTCACATCTAAACCTGTGGTTTGTGTTTTCTAGCTCAGAACTAAACTGGTAGCATTACCCATCAGAGTTTCACATCCCTGCCAATCCTGGAGGTGAAGGAGATTTTCTTCTTAGGAAATGTTGTGTTTGTTTAATGTTTCATGCTGATTAACCAACTGAAATCTGTATGTGTGCTGTACGTCAGCGGGTGTTAGGGATTTTGAGTGGCTGAATGTGTTTATGTTGCGCATTAGTGGAGTATATAGGGTAATACTGTAGTTTAATCTGAAGCAGAATGTTTCTGAATGGGATTAGTCTGGACTGCCAGTTAAAAAAAAAACACTTGCATATACAAAACCACTTGTTTCAAAAACAGTTCGACCCCAGTGCCTCTCAGCAGCTTCCGCTCATAAAGAACATTTACTCTGAATATAATGCATTTCTTTGTCAAGGCTTTGCTCAGCAGCACTTGGTGAAAGGTTTTTAATAATATACTATACCGGTTTGATTTCTATGTCATGTCTGTTTAGTTTGGGATAGTCAAAACTATTAGTAAATTAAAAAGACGTTTATCATAAAAAATACTTTCATTTTAAAGATTCTATTTAATTAATTGCTGTTCTGGGGCAGCACGGTGGCGCAGTGAGTAGCACAATCGACTCACAGCAAGAAGGTTGCTGGTTCAAGCCTCGGCTGGGTCAGTTGACATTTCTGTGTGGAGTTTGCATGTTCTCCCCGTGTTGGCGTGGGTTTCCTCCGGGTGCTCCGGTTTCCCCCACAGTCCAAAGACATGCGCTATAGGTGAATTGGGTAAGCTAAATTGTCCGTAGTGTATGAGAGTGAATGGGTATGTATGGATGTTTCCCAGTGATGGGTTGCAGCTGGAAGGGCATCCGCTGCGTAAAACATATGCTGTGACGACCCCAGATTAATAAAGGGACTAAGCTGAAAAGAAAATGAATGAATGAATAATTGCTGTTCTTTTGAACTTTAAAAGAATTGTGGTTTTATATGTATATATATAAAATTATCTAAGTACAAGCTTTAATCTTAGAAATGTAGAAAGCAGCTTGGAAACCGCTAATGTAGACCAGATTGTGTAGTTCTAATGTGTATAATGTGTAAAGTTTAGTTTTATTAGATTAGTTTGATCCGCGTGAGCAACAGTGTGTTCAGCTGAATGTCTGCCATCAGTGTTGTGTTGCAGGAGTACAGAGGCTCTGTTAGTAGCTCCGGAGCTGAGGGACCACGGGGGGGCTCAGGGTCAGCGCATGTCTGTGTTTGCTGGACACCTGCTTCTACATACAATTCATGGTAGGAAAGACTGAATCACTGGAGTTTCCAAAACACCCTCCTCATTTAACATGCACAACACACACCACACAATGCCTTTAGCTCAATACACACCGCTTTCAGCACATCGCTTTCAACACAACGCACAATGCTCAACACACACCGGTTTCAGCACAACACACACCGCCTTTAGCACAACACACACCGCCTTTAGTGCAACACACACCACTTTCAGCACAACACACACCGCTTTCAGCGCAACACACACCGCATTCAGCACAACACACACTGCTTTCAGCTCAACACACACCGCTTTCAGCACAACACACACCGCTATCAGCTCAACACACACCGCTTTTAGAGCAACACACACCGCTTTTAGAGCAACACACACCGCCTTCAGCACAACACACCGCCTTCAGCACAACACACACCGCTTTCAGCACAATACACACCGCACAACACTTTTAACATAACGCACAATGCTTTCAGCACGCCACACACCTCTTTAAGCACAACGCACACAGCTTTCAGCACAACATACACACAGCTTTCAGCACAACGCACACAGCTTACAACACAACACACACAGCTTTCAGCACAACACACACACAGCTTTCAGGACAACACACACACTGCCTTCACCACATCACACACCGTTTTTAGCACAAAAAAAGTTCTATCATTCTATTTCTATCAGTCAAACATCTCATTGACTTAACATTGAGCCAAACTTTTGCCAAGTGTAAATCCCGTAGAAACATGGGATTTACCACATTTGAAGAGGATTGCAGCCTGTGTGAGCACATACACACAAGGCGGTAAAAGTTGTACCCCTGGGGTACAAGTACACCTTAAATTGGCCCCATTGACATAGAATAGGGAAGGGACATCCCATTAAAAAAACACTGATCCCATTAACTCCTATTATAAAAGTCACATCATCAATAACATTGCATTGCACTGTTCTAAAACTTCTTCAGGAAATATACATATCTAGTTCTATCTGTCATTCTATATATACTGTACATACAGTAAGTTGTTCTATCTATAAACCTGCAAACTTATAGACCAGGGGTGTCCAAACTCTGTCCTGGAGGGCCAGTGTCCTGCATAGTTTAGCTCCAACTTCCTTCAACACACCTGCCTGGAAGTTTTAGTATACCTAGAAAGAGCTTAATTAGCTGGTATTTAATTGGGGTTGGAACTAATAGTGCATCTTTTCTGGTTCAGTAGTGTCTATTAAAATTAATATAATATGTTTTTTTAATTCATTCATTTTCATTTCGGCTTAGTCCCTTTATTAATCTGGGGGCGCCACAGCGGAATGAACCGCCAACTTATCCAGCATATGTTTTGCGCAGCGGATGCCCTTCCAGCCGCAACCCATCACTGGGAAACATCCACACACACCCATTCACACACATACACTATTTAGCCAACCCAATTCACCTATAGCGCATGTCTTTGGACTTGTGGGAGAAACCGGAGCACCCGGAGGAAACCCACGCCAACACAGAGAGAACATGCAAACTCCACACAGAAATGCCAACTGACCCAGCCGAGGCTCGAACCAACGACTTTCTTGCTGTGAGGCGATCGTACTACCCACTGCGCTACCGTGAGGCCCGTTTTTTTAATTCTACATTCTCAAATTTAAATGTATGATACCAGACACCCGGGTGTTCTTTATCAGTAAAACTCTTTGATCTTTCTTCAAGGTCTGTCCTTTCCTTTTAACTTTCCATTCTTTACCTTGCACTTTGGCATTTATTTCCTTTTCATCCTTCCGCCTTCTTATCTTAATTTGTTTAACACTCTTTGTTGCAGTTGCACGCATGATTAGATAGAAATGTCTCTGCTGCATCATATAACATCTGCTGAAAAGAAATCTGACCAGGTTTCTCAATCATCCCATCCCAACATAAGCCCTTTCTAAGCCTCTGACCCAAAGCTAAAGTCCTACTGTGTCCCTGCTCCATTCATACACTTCAGTGTCACACACAGGTCAGTGACTATAGAAGATCGCAGGGTGAAGAGTCTCTTGGGTTGTAGAGGAAGAAGAGGAGACGTATTGTGATGTTTTATTCAGACAAGGAGGAAGTCTGGCAGTTTCAGGTCGAGAGAGAGAGAAGGAAAGATTGTTAAGAAACGTTCCCACATTAGTGCCCTGCATGTGGCCGGCTGCGAGAGATGTTAACATGCACGAATATCCATCTTAATCTCACAAACTATTAAGAATGATGTTGCAATCCACTCTCTGAAAGGCACATTTAAAAAAAAACAAGGCTAGAAGAGCTAATTTAGGGGAAAACCGCTTAAGTCCACCTTACATAAACGCACGAAAGAGGATTTAATTTCCAGTTGAACATTAACGTCCTAAATCACTTGGTGTTTGTGACCTCACACACAGTCTGTTTGACCTTTTCTCACATTAGACGCTCGCTGCGTGTTCAGATTTATTCTGGAAGCTTGTTTCACCTTTGAGGGCCACACAAATGGAGTTGTCCCACCAGAAGGGGGAGACACTGAGATTGTTTAATCAGGCTTTGACATCAGATTTGGCTTCATTAAAAGGCCCAAAATGCAAAACCAGTTTAGAGATTTGGCAGAATCTAAAGTATTAAAGTTCTAAAGTATATAAGTTCTGTTTGTTAGTGAAAGTACTAAAGGGGACCTATAATGTCCCTTTTTACAAGATGTAAAATAAGTCTCTGATGTCCCTAGAGTGTGTATGTGAAGTTTCAACTCAAAATAACCCACAAATAATGTTTTATAAGTTTATGAAACTGCCCCTTTTAGGCTTTGATCCTAATTGTGCCATTTTGGTGACTGTCGCTTTAAATTCTAATGAGATTGTGCTCTTTTCAAAAGAGGGTGGAGCTATAAATGCTTATGTGTCAGCATAGTGGCAGAATCAGAAAGAAGACTAACTGTGCGTTCACACCGAAGGCGGTTAGAATGCTCTGGCCGCCCTGGCGACAACGATGTTGCTCCGCCGGCAAGAGTGTCAAAACTCGCTACATTGATCTCGTATTTCAAGGGGTCGTTGCAGCATATCAGCAAATCACTTACATTACTGCATAAAAACATGCTTTCCAGCGTGAAAATGTTGCGCGCTTTTTATCAAACAATGGAAGATCAAGTTGTTGTGTGCGCTGTGGCTTGCTCCACTTATCCAGTATGTGTCCATATGTCTGAAATATTCCAAAGCAGCAATACTGTTTATACTGTCCTTATAGTTATCATGAGATTCCCGAAAAAAAAAATAACATTAATGCACATCAAGCACATCGCCAGTAACATTTTTTTTATGTATGTCCCTGTAAGAAAACATCGTAAATAATTGGAAATAAGCCGACTGCAATAACCCTTGGGAACAACTGTGGTCGGAACCAAAGTTCAAAGGACTGTGTTCTCTGGAATCCTCTCAAGCGGTGGACGTGTGGGTTTCCTACGGGTGCTCCGGTTTCCCCCACAGTCCAAAGACATGCGCTGTAGGTGAATTGAATAAACTAAATTGGCCGTAGTGTATGTGCGTGATCGAGTGTGTATGGGTGTTTCACAGTACTGGGTTGCAGCTGGAAGGGCATCCGCTGTGTAAAACATATACACAGTGGATGCCCTTCCAGCTGCAACCCATCACTGGGAAACATCCATACACTCATACACTACGGACCCAATTCACCTATAGCGCATGTCTTTGGACTTGTGGGGGAAATCGGAGCACCCGGAAGAAATCCACGCCAACACAGGGAGAACATACAAACTCAGAAATGCCAACAGAAATGCCAACTGACACGGCCGAGGCTCGAACCAGCGACATTCTTGCTGTGAGGCAATCGTGCTACCCACTGCGCCACCGTGAAGCCCTCAATGCAAACATCTAAACTTACATGGGAAAAGAAGTCTTGTTTTCTAAAATTGGTCGAAATGGAGTGGATTTTAATTGAATCAAGAAAGAACATCGTAATATCTACCACACTGAAAAAAAGATTCATTGGGTTTACTCATTTTTGTAAGGTAAGTGGTTGCAAACTATTTATATGGGCTGAATTTAAACAAACAAATTCAATTGAGTCATGTTCAACTTAATTTGTTTGTTTAAATTCAGCCCATATAAATAGTTTGCAACCACTTACCTTACAAAAATGTAGTAAATCCAATGATTCATTATTTTCAGTGCCAAAAAAAGTCAATTTTCATGCAAACTTTAAGGTATGTGAATTGTGTTGAAGGCATGATTCAGTGTTGCGTCTTGCAAGTCAAGAGTTAGAAATAACCTGCTCTATATCATGACTAAGCAAGCAGTCACGATGGGGAAATCTGAGAAAGTACGTTACAGGTGGCACGTCTCTCTCACGCTCTCTGTGCCAAATGCAGACAGTCAATTGACACACACTATCTCACGGAGAACTACACGTCACTCAGACACACTTGTGCGGCAAGCCGCTTTTACATCTATTCTTTAAAACTAACAAACACTATAAGTATTTAAAGCTACAGGTATTTATTAATCAATTATGTTAGTAGAACAACTCTGTAGTGACTAGTATACTCTAAAAACAATGCTGGGTTGGCATAATCCAATGTCAGGTCTAATATGTTCAAACACAACATTGGGTTAATTTTTTCAATTAAATTTAAATGATACCTTTCAACCCAACGTTGGGTTATGACAACAACCCAGCATGTTTTTAGCTATGTGGATTCAGTTTCACGATGCTAAACATAAACACAAGTACAAGAATAAACTTTTGTTATTCTTCTTCAAAATGTCATATTATTTGAATGTGTTATTGTTGTCATTTCTTTGTAATTTAATTGTGTAATTAAATGTTTATACTTGTGTATATGTTTATATTTTGGTAGCAATTCTTTACATACTAATACTTATTCCATTAATAATTAGTATTCAGTTGTTTACATACTAACTACATATTTCTTACTAGTTAATAGCACATCTATTCAGCTTTGGCTAATGCTTCTCTGTTTGCCAATTATATCATATTTTGTATTATACATTCATTCATTTTCATTCACGCAGCGGATGCCCTTCCAGCTGCAACCCATCACTGGGAAACATCCATACACACCCATTCACACTCATACACTACGGACAATTTAGCTTACCTAATTCACCTATAGTCTTTGGACTTGTGGGGGAAACCGGAGCACCCGGAGGAAACCCACGCAAACACATGGAGAACATGCAAATTCCACACAGAAATGCCAACTGACCCAGCCGGGGCTCGAACCAGCGACCTTCTTACTGTGAGGCGATTGTGCTACCCACTGCACCACCGTGCTGCCCTTGTATTATAAAATTAAAAATAATTAATCCACATATGCTGAATGCTACTAATATATACTAATATGTCTTAATAAATTAATTTTGAAATAGCTTGGCATAAATTTATGTATCCTTAATTTCGTCTTTGTATAAGACTGCCGGCAACACTTTACAGTTTCATTGATTTAAAATGGTTATAGAGCAATATAATAGTTACAGCAGAGCATTTTAATTCATTAACTTCAGAAACAAGTTAGGGTAACTATAAGATTTTTACAAGCAATTGGAAACATGTAGGGCAGCATGGTGGCACAGTGGGTAGCACAATCGCCTCACAGCAAGAAGGTCGCTGGTTCGAGCCTCGGCTGGGTCAGTTGGCGTTTCTGTGTGGCGTTTGGATGTTCTCCACATGTTTGCATGGGTTTCCTCCGGGTGCTCCCGTTTCCCCCACAAGTCCAAAGACATGCAGTATAGGTGAATTGGGTAAGCTAAATTGACAGTAGTGAATGGGTGTGTATGGATGTTTCCCAGTGATGGGTTGCAGCTGGAAGGGCATCCGCTGTGTAAAACATATGCTGGATAAGTTAACGGTTCATTCCGCTGTGGCAACGCCTGATTAATAAAGGGACTAAGCCGAAAAGATAATGAATGAATGAAAACATGTAGCATTAGCATATGTGCTAAATGCTAACAATACGTTTGCCTTAATTAATGTTAAAATGATTTGCCAGAAACATATTTACTTAAACTTAGTCTATTTAAGATTGCTAGTAATGTTACAGTCAACTTTCATTTGTTTATATTACTGTTACTATTAACAATGACAAATACATCTACAGCAATACATTTTTATATTGCTAAAATCCAGGCTATGGGATACTAGCATAGTTTACTTTAAGTAACACCCTGCCATAAACAAACTTGAACTCAGCTAGGTCTTAATTCTGTTTATTTAAAACTAGCCTACAGGTTAAACTTTACACGGTTTGTTTACATTAGTTGCCACGAGCTAACAATTAACAACATCTACAGCAGTTACTAATTAGCTTAAAAACAGTCATTATTACATTATTTTCAAGCAACTAAAGTAACTGACGAGCACATACAAGTAGGTTAGAGGCTACTAGCGATGTTAGAATGTTAAAACGGCTTGCCATAAGCGTAAACTTTAACTTTAATGATGTTTATTCATTGGTCACACTTGAAAAGATTTGTTTACATTAGTTACAGTGAGATAGCAGCGAGCAATACATCTACGGTAGTTATTAATGCTAATTAACTTCAAAAACATTCATTATTGCAGTATTTAAAACGTTAGATACGAGCAATGCTAATTTGCTTAAAATAATGAATGCTAACGTTACAAAAGCTCTAACATAAACTTATTAACTTACTTAATTTATTAATTATATGTTATAAGATTCCAGGTAACAGTAAGATTTTGTTTACATCGATTACTGTAAACCAACAATAAATGGCTGCAACTGACTGACAGAACTTGATTTTAGTTTTAAGTTACTTAGTGTAGCCTAACAAAATGTTTTTGTTAGCTTAAACACTGATCATTTTAACATCTTTAAAGTTCTGTCAGTTACGAATGTTTAATAAAAGCACTTAAATATGTATTTTCAATGTTCTGTAAGTCATCTTAACGGTTTAAATCAAGATATTAAGTGTTAGCGCTCATTTTCAGACGAATATCTCGAGTTCTGAACGAAAATCTCCAAACTTTTGAACAGAGATCACAATATTCAACACTGAAGATATGAATGATATTATGAACAGTATTTATCGCTGTTTGATCTATGATGATAAATGATGATGCGTGTGATGATGCGCGTGCGTCTCTCACCTGTGGCGCAGCGGCAGCGCGAGTATTTGCAGAGGCAGCAGAAACACGCAGACCAGCAGCACAGATTTCATGACAGGAGGCTGGTTATCCTCCACTGATGGAGTGGTGATGATGATGATCCTCAGATTGCTTAACTTACACACTTACACTCAGATTTGAAGAGTTATTATCACGAGAAGTCACTTTTAAAACTGCTTACGTTGAAAAACGCTCTGTGGAGAAGATACCGAGGCATCCCATTCATAATTTCCCAATAGCAAACAATCAGTGTGTAGGTAGAAATGGTAGATTTCGTGACGGACTTTGATTTATGGAGAAACTCTCTGTCTCTCTCAGGACTGACTCTGAAGTCTCGAGCTGATGCTTAAATACTGAGAGGGAGGAGACACGGATGATTGACACTCCACAGAACCGACGAAAGGTATTAACAGGCTATTATTATGGATTGTTAATATTATTTTATATAAAAGTTATTAATTAAATAATTATGTCAATAACCTGTTTGTGTTTTAATTATCTGTTAACTGTATTAATACTATACATATTATAATAAAATCGTATTTCATATATATTGCAAATTTAATTAGTATTTGATTGAATTCTTTTTTTGCTGGCTTTTGAGATCATTTGCCTTTTAGGAGGTATTATTATTTTATTTCTATTTTATATATTTGTGACGCTGGACCATGTTATTTTATTTATTTTTGTATTTTCTTACTGAGATTTAAACATAATATCAGGCCCGTAGCCCGCCTATTAAAACAGGTGGTTCTTATTTCTCAAAAAGTGGACCTTTTATTCAGTGCAGTTATATTTGATTAAATTATGACGTTCAAATATTGCGTTTTAGTGACATTTTAAGCACTAATTTTTGGATTAGCTTGTCGGATGGTTATTATTACCACACATTTTGATGCAACAAATATATTTCCTACATTTTTGTGGAAGTGCTCATCATACTGTTTTATGTTTACAAAAATGTGTTTATTCACAAATGTGCATTAAAATGTACGTTTTTACGCTTTATAAATAATGTTATGAGATTAGAATTCTACATTAAATTTTTTGAACAAAATAAATATGAAAAATACTTATTTTTTTAAATGCTAATTTATTATCATCCATTAAAAACCCCCCAATAAGGAATCTGTAAAAACTGGTTTAAAATGGATAACTGTAGCCTATAGGCAAATAACAAACCGGCCAGCTGATTTCCTCAGTCAGAATCTGTCCATTTAAATAATAGTTAATAATTCAATTTGTCTCTTTTGTCGTTATTTTATTTTTTATTTCACAATTTGTGACCATACTGTCCAAAATCGGACAAATGAGCTCATATATGGGCCAAATTCTGGACATTGTCAGTAGGGAGACTGGGTCTTTCGAAACCACCCGAACCCCCCCTGGCTACGGGCATGAATCTGAAAGCTGAATAAATAAGATTTGCATGAACTGGACAATATTGAGCTGAGTTATGACTGATATTGAAAATCTGGCTTTAAAAAAATCTAAATATTGAGAATTTTTCCTTCAAAGTGCTTTAATGTGAAGTGCTTTGCAATGCACATCACTAATCAAAAATGGAGTTTTGATATATTTACAGTAGAACAATTTACAATAGAGGCAACACAGTAGGTCAGTGGTTAGCACTGTCACCTCACAGCAAGAAGGTCGCTGGTTCGAGTCCCGGCTGGATCAGTGGGCATTTCTGTGTGGAGTTTGCATGTTCTCCCCGTGTTGGCGTGGGTTTCTTCCGGGTGCTCCGGTTTCCCCTACAGTCCAAAGACATGCGCTATAGGTGAACTGAGTAAACTAAATTGTCCGTAGTGTGAGAATGAGTGTTTCCAAGTACTGGGCTGCAGCCGGAAGGGCATCCGCTGTGTAAAACATGCTGGATAAGTTGGCGGTTCATTCTGCTGTGGCGACCCCTGATAAATAAAGGGACTAAGCCGAAGGAAAATGAATGAATGAATTTACAATACACTTCATGGAATATGATTTTTACTTAATATTCCAATGATGATGTTCGGCAAAAAAGAGAAATCAATCATTCTGAACCTTTTGGGTATTTCCCAAAATTATACATGCGTAACATAAGACAAGTGATATATAAGTGTAAATACAAATGTGAAGCTGGAAATTATTCTTATTTTCAAGTGTTAACTTATGTACAGTGCTGTCCGGTGTGACATGGGGGTTTCATTTAAAGGTCAGAGACAATAAAAGAAGTGTGTGTTTGGTTTTGTGGGGCTCGGTGTGTCCTGTGGCCTTTTAAAGAGGATTTTAAAGAGCATTAACGACAGCTGAGTTAATGTTAATGAGAGTCAGTCACAGATGAGACTCAGTCCTCAATCTGTACAGTAGCTCCACTGTTCAAAGTCATTTTTATAGTTATTCTTTGCCCTTCGTGTGGTTTTCCAGAGGAAAGCAATTGTCTATATTGTATAACTGATTGTGTTTTGGTTTGATTGTGTTTTTAT
Organism: Danio choprae; assembly: GCA_903798125.1. Lineage (NCBI taxonomy): Eukaryota > Metazoa > Chordata > Actinopteri > Cypriniformes > Danionidae > Danio > Danio choprae. The sequence goes on from CAIGQW010053418.1 coordinate 203,258, forward strand.
AGCAAAGTAGCATAAAGGTCAAGTGTGTTTTTGTGTCAGTGTGTTCAGAGGTGCACACGTGCTTGTATTTTTAAAAGCAGCCTCATCAATGATGTCATAAACTTTGGGTGTCGTTATTTAGAAACATGTTTTTATATTAAATTGACTAAATATGAATTCTGTGAAAGCTTGTGAGGATAACCTTAAGTCTTCATTTATTCATTCATTCATTCATTTTCCTTCAGCTTAGTCCCTTTATTAATCTGGGGTCGCCACAGCGGAATGAACCGCCAACTTTTCCAGCATATGTTTTACGCAGCGGATGCCCTTCCAGCTGCAACCCATCACTGGGAAACATCCACACGCTCTCATTCACACACATATACTACAGACAATTTAGCTTACCCAATTCACCTATAGCGCATGTCTTTGGACTGTGGGGGAAACCGGAGCACCCGGAGGAAACCCACGCCAACACGGGGAGACCATGCAAACTCCACACAGAAATGCCCACTGACCCAGCCAGGACTCGAACCAGCGACCTTCTTGCTGTGAGGCGACAGTGCTAACCACTGAGCCACCGTGTCACCCCATGTCCAGATATTGGAAATTGAAATGATAAATTGGGTGTGTAAATAATTAGCATATGCCCTATCAGTTTCCATAGACAACTCCTGTGATGGTTGATGGTGTTTTGTGTATGTGTGTGTGTGTGTGTGTGTGCTTGTACATTTGTGTATGCGTATGCGTGTGTGCTTGTTTGTGTGTGTATCTGCATGCGTCTGTGCATGTGTGTGTGTTTGTGTCTGTGTGTGTGTTGTGCGTCATAGGTCAGACAGCAACAGGACACACTTGCATTCTGTTTTCTCAGACAGAGCTTCCTGCGTGCGTGTGTGTGTGTGTGTGTGTGTGTCTCTCCTCTCCTCTTCATTATCCACTACTGTAATATGAAACTTACCACACTATTACTATAATCCTGTTTAAATAGAGCTGTATTGTGCCAGATTCAATTCAGATCATATCTAAACTGAACAACTAAAATCTCCAACTAAAAAGCATTTCATTTTTTAGAAGCACAGACATAGACAAGCTTTTAAAACGTGTTAGATTAGATATTTATGAATTTAACATTGACAATTTTACTGTGTTTTAGAAAGAAATGTAAAAGGCGACAAATACATAAAAGCATAAAGACAATAAAAGTGTAAAAACAAATGAGCTTAATTGCTTGTGACCTGTTTGATTTATTTTTATGAGCAAACAATGTATGACTATTAAATATTTTTACCCTGATGCGCAGAAAATTCCTGGTAAAATTCACTAAAATAAATTTTGGTGTAATAACAGATTACAACTACAACTTTTTTTTACAACAATTAAATTTGGAATGATTGCTTATTCCATTATACACATACAGGGCAGAATTAATATGTTGTTAAATTGGGACAAGGGCTGCACGGTGGCGTACAGCAAGAAGGTCCCTGGTTCGAGCCTCGGCTGGGTCAGTTGGCATTTCTGTGTGGAGTTTGCATGTTCTTTCCATGTTGGCGTGGGTTTCCTCCGGGTGCTCCGGTTTCCCCCACAAGTCCAAAGACATGCGGTACAGGTGAATTGGGTAAGCTAAATTGTCCGTAGTGTATGTGTGTGAATGAGTGTGTGTGGATTTTTCCCAGAGATGGGTTGCAGCTGGAAGGGCATCTGCTGCGTAATACATATGCTGGAAAAGTTGGCGGTTTATTCCGCTGTGGCGACCCTTGATTATTAAACCGACTAAGCCGAAAAGAAAATGAATGAATGAATAAAGTCTTAAATGACTAAGAGCTGGATTGAAATGCATCAGTCTGGTGATCCCAGATACTGTACAGTATTTTACTGCACATACACTCCCCGTCACCCCATCCACTCCTCCAATCTGAGCTCATCAGCAGGTGAACACAGCTAGATCAATCAGCCAATCACATCCATGCACAGATGATGATGTTTTAGTGGTCAAAGGGCTTTATTTCTTATCCAAACACAGTTTCACAATGTAGAGAACAGCGTTTTTTGTGTGTGTGAGTGTGTGTGTTGAGTGTGTTTTAAATCTCCACAACTCACTTTGCATGTTTGAGGCAATGCTCTCAATGGTGTAACAGTCTGTTTTAATGTTCAGTTTTCATTTGCTGCCCTCTGCTGGAACAACACATTTATGTGCAATTGATGCACATGCTGGAAGAGGATAATATAGTAATCACAGCATATTCATTCATTCTCCTTCGGCTTAGTCCCTTATCTATCAGGGGTCGCCACAGCAGAATGAACCGCCAACTATTCCGGCATATCATTTATGCAGCGGATGCCCTTTCAGTCACAACCCAGTACTGGGAAACACCCATACACTCTCACATACTCATCTCGCACTCATACATATGGCCAATTTAGTACCTCCAATTCATTTATACCACATGTCTTTGGATCGTGGAGCAACCTTCTTGCTGTGAGGCGACACTGTTAAGCAGTCATACTAATAATACTATTTATTAGGAAAGATTAATATGGTTTTGTGGTTTTTATGTTTTTTTCATTAGTTCTTTCTGGAGCGATTAAAATAGCATGTTGTTTCTGTAGTGGCTATATATTATGTAGACGCTGGATAGTTTCACACAATCTCTTCATCTTGTCTCAATGCAAATGAATTAAGTTAACTTAATACTTTGTACAATTTTAAGTTGACTGATCATAAAGCAATGTAGATTGTGTTAAGCAGCTTAATATAGAAGTAAATTGAAACTGTGTCAGTCCAGTTTTCACAGTTAAAGTTCAGTTAAGTAAGAGCAAGTCAATCGATGCGCAGCTCCACAAGTCCCAAACCAAGTAGGCCAGTAGGAACAAAACTTCACCAATTGATGAAAGTGAAGGGAAAAAAAACCTTGAGAGAACCAGGCTCAGTTGGGCACAACCATTTCTTCTCTGGCCAAACTTCTTGTGCAGAGCTGCAGTCTAGGCGCCGAAGGCTGGAGAACACTGGACGTCCATCGCGGAGAAGCTGCAGGTGTGAGTAGGTCACCGGTGGATGTACAGGATGGCCCACGAGAACAATACAGAGACTCGTCTGTCACTGTGTCTTTTCAGGTCTCATGCTCTCCACCCCTCCATGACCGCCACAGCATCTGCTCAGGATATGGCCTGGTCCAGGGTTATGGAGACCTTTACAAGTCCTCTGTGGTTGGCACCATCTCTTCACAGGACTTGGATCACATCAATGGCGCTGCACAATCTCTAGAGTCCTCGGGATGAGTATTCCAAGGTGGAAATAGAGAACAAAGATAAAAGTGTAACTATTTTTTGTAACTTGTGTAAACTAGATTTATGAAAGTAAATGAGGGTGAATAATGTAAACAATGTCTGCTGTCTGCAAAATGTTCACAAAAAAATAACATTAAAAAGACAAAAAAAAGAATACTCATTTTTACACAAACAATATAAATTCATTTGGTTAAAACAAAGCAAGCATGCAACTTGAAGTCATGTGACAAAACTATAGTATATTTACGCATAGTAATTAACATTCTATAAAAATAGTGGTATTTACAGAACATGCTAATAATATACATACCTGTGAAAAATATTGAACAGTGTGTGATCCCCAAATTCGGCTACTTCATGCTTCATACTAAAATAGAAGTAATAAATACAGCGAGGATAATGGCTGAACATGATACGTATTCAGTCTAAATGGATCATCTTGGGAACCAGTTAGACCAGCTCTCTGCCTGTTGTGTGTGTTCATGTGTGGTATTTCTGATATCCTCAGGGCTGTTCATTTATGGAGGCTTGGGATAAAATCATTTGACCTCCTGTCCTCATATTTTTCAGCACGCATGAACAAAACTAGTATAAGACTGCTACAGGTGAGATTTTAGCCATATTTTCATTCATATTTGTACAGCACACAAATGTATTTGAAAAATATTTATAGTAATTCACCCTACTGTACTTTTATGACTTTAAAGGGTGTAGTACTTTCACATAGGCCAGACTGTCAAGGGTGTAGTAC